>LKNJ01006860.1:0-15224 GCA_002120245.1 Maccullochella peelii
AACGTAGTCCGTCCCTGTAAACGCAGTCCCTCGCAGTAAATGAAGTCTGTCCCCGTAAACGCAGTCCGTCGCAGTAAATGAAGTCTGTCCCCGTAAACGCAGTCCGTCCCAGTAAACGCAGTCCGTCGCAGTAAACGCAGTTCGTTGCAGTAAACGCAGTCCGTCGCAGTAAACGCAGTCCGTCGCAGTAAACGCAGTCCGTCCCCGTAAACGCAGTCCGTCCCCGTCGCAGTAAACGCAGTCCGTCCCCGTAAACGCAGTCCGTCCCCAGTATGTGTTGGGAACCAGTCACAGCTCCCCAGTGTGCTCAGTGTGAGCAGAGCGCCTCCTGCGGGATACAGCGGGTCCTGCAGCAGCTGCTGGAGCGTCATGGCGACCAGCTCTCAGCTGGGTGAATGTGAATGAAGTGGAGGTGGCAGCTGGTGGTTATTATCTGCTGCTGTTTCCATGGAGATGCCCGTCTGAACCTGTGTGGGTCCAGGTTTCACCTGCTGCCTCCTTCTCACTGACAGGAGCTCAGAAATCAATCAGGAAACACAGGAACAGCAGCGTGATGCAGAGAAACTACAGATCTGTCTGTCTGTCTGTCTGTGTTTCAGGGTCAGAGACTTCCAGAGGAAGAGGATTTCCAGCGACAGTTCGGTGGCTGATGCTTTGTCCCAGAGCTCCTCTAAGACTGCCCTCTGCAGGTAACACACACACACACACACACACACACACACACAACAACAAGGACATGTAAAGTGATTTACATAAAGCACAAAGGTCATTAAGACTAAGTATATACACTTAATATATAAAAGAAACACCAACCGATGGTGAAAATAGAAGACAGAAATAGAAGCTAAAAATAGACTTAAAATAGAATAAGAGAAGTCAGAGTGCAGCTTCAATGCGAGACGAATAAATGAGTTTAACAAAAGGCAAACACAAAATCTGAAGACCTGATTCCAAAGAAGGGTGTAGTTTAATTACAGGCTGGTAGGTTTTATTTTGGAAGCTGGAAGCTGCGATGAAATGAACTGGATCACAGAGTCTGAGATGTAGTCTCTGATCCTTTACTTAAATAATAAACTAATACCAGAAGTCCTGCATTGGAAATGTTACTACAGTAAAAGTATTATTAACAAAAAGCCCCCTGTGCCTTTTTCAGATTATATGTGAGATCATTAGATTAATTCCTCATGCATTCATGTGTAATTAGCATTTCACTGTTGTGGAGCTATTTTAACTGTTTTATATTCTGTTGGTGAGTTTCATGTGTAGCATCATGTTATTTTATTATCATGTTTTGTAAAGTAACTTTAAACTGAAGCTGTCAGATAAAAAGTACAGTAGCTCCCTCTGAGATGTAGTGAAGAAGTATAAAGTAGCAGAAAATGGAAATACTCAAGTGAAGTACCTCAAAATTGAAGTTAAGTACAGTACTTGAGTAAATGTACTTCTTACTTTGCTGTGAGATTTTCATGGATGTTAAAAATTATTTCACTTTGTCTTGTCATCAGCGTCGTCATGTGAACATGTGTGTATATATATGTATATACAGTGTATATACATATAATATATATACACATACTGTATATATACTGTGTGTGTATATATATATATATATATACTGTATATATATCAGACAGCGGACTGACAGGTTTTGGTTGCTGTCTGATGGATATTTGTCTGAGTTTTTGGATATTTGTATAACTTTTTGTGCTTCACAAGTCGACAAACTGGATCTCAGGTCACAAAGTTCTGTTTGTCCGACTGTCAGCTTTGAAGTACTTCATGGTACTGCACACACGGTAGCTCATACTGTAATACTGCTGGTACCATGTGCTGAACCTGTCACCTGTCACCTGTCCATCTCGTCCTCGCTGTCTCTTGTTTGGGATCCGAAGGAGGGGGGCAAAGATACTCAATGTCCATCGCTCCAATACAACCCTCGCTGATTTCAGACCCGTCATTAGGTACGCCTCCGATCAGACCGTGAGCTGCTCCGTCTGCTCTGTTCGTCTCAGTGTTCACATCCAACGGCTTATTTTGCTTCTCTGTCTCTTGTCTCTCCACAGTCCTTCCAGAGCTACCTCACACGACCCTGAAAAAGGTAAACGGCTGGATTATAACGTTCCACCTGTCTGATTTAATTAACATTAATACAAAATGCATGATTTAATCAAACAAAATCATGATCATAAATTCTGGCCTTTTATGAAGTTCATTCTGGCTGGAGGTTGATGGAGTTTCCTGAAAGGTCCTTTAAACTCTTCAGCTCCCTCTGATGTCAAATATCTTGTGTTTCTAGAAGCAGCTGAAGCAGAAACATCTGCGACAGGTGGAGGGACTGATGTCATTTAGGATTTCTTTAGGATAGAAAGAGCAACTCTTTCTGTTAGACTGCAACAGGACAAGTTTTTGAAAACAGTGAATTGAAACAGTAAATCCTGATTTGAGAAAGTTTCCCAACAGAATCCTAAAAATAAAGACAAATTGTTCAGAAAATCAGGAATAATTGTCTTGTGTGTTGCTCCGAGGTTCTCAACCTGGGGCTTGGTGCCCCCCCAGGGGTCACAAGATGAATCTAAGGAGATAATTAGCGGCAAGAAAACAAGATTTTACAGCATCAAACAAACAAGGCAGAGTTTTTCTTCTTCACGCCTCCAAAATGAAAAAGTGGAAATCACTGTGATTGATCCAAAGTTTGTCTTAAAGAAACCAAAGAGCTGAACGTCTCCGGTTCTCGTCTCCTCTGCTGTCATGTTTCCATTTAAATGTGTTTGTGGCTGAAACAGTCGGTCAGTAAAACATCTGTTTTCTGTTTTAGATGCAGAGTTGATCAGCTGCATCAAGTCTGAAGACCTGAACAGAGTGAGTCTGTAACCCGACTGCTAACAGACAGCTTCACCTGTCTGCTGGACCGGAGGTTTGTTCATGTGATGCCATGAAACTGAAAGTTGGTGTGTGTTGTTGTTGTTGCTGTGCAGCTGACGGAGCTCCACCAGCAGGGGGCGGACATCCTGCTGCAGGACGCTGCCGGCTGCACGCTGCTGCACCACGCTGTGGAGGCCGGCAGCAAGGAGATCCTCAAGTACCTCATCGACAACGGTGAGATACACACACACACACACACACACACACACACACACACAGTTTGGAGGTGGAACAGATTAAAGGTTGAATTAGTTTTCTTTAATCATTGTTCTTGACTCCGATCGCAGAACATTTCTAGAAAATACCTGAAACTAAGAAAACGATCTAATTTTGCTTACTGATGTCTTTCTTGTTTTAAAGAGTTTTTATGCGATTAATTTTCTGAAGTTTCCCCAGATCAGATCACAGATCACAGCCTGCACTGCTGTGTCTTTTCTGTTCCTACCACTGGGGGGCGCAGCAGCAGCTCATACAGGCTCCTGGAGGCCAAAACCACCTGTTGAGGCTGGACATGTTTCCTGTGCACACCTGCACGTCATAACAGAGAGCTCACTTTCCTTCCTACTCTCATGTTCTTTCAAAGGAAAATAATCAATCAATCAAACTCTATTTATAAAGCACAAGTCAGAAACACAGTTTAATCAGGAGAATTGTAAGCTGATTTCACAGCGTGGTGAAATGAGCAGTAACGCCGACGAGACGACGCTTTAAAACCGCTGTAACACAGTTTATAGTTGATGGACTAAAACAGAGAAAAACACCATTGAGTTTGGTTGCTGTTTGGAGTCTTTCCCTCTGCAGCTGTGTGTCAGTGATGTAAACATTTCTACATTCACCTGCTTCTTGTTTTTTGAATTTGTAAATTTAAATTCAAATGATGATGATGACCAGCAGGACGGCGTCGGTCTTCCCGGTTTCCGACCAGCAGCTCAGTTCCCAGCAGCAGGTGACCTGCCGCCTCCTGTTGACCCTTCAGGAGTGATTGATTAGTCTGAACTTTCTGCTCCGACAGACAGTGTGGAGCTGCACAACATGTCGCCCCCCCGCGCACACACTGTAACTGGATGTGTGTGTGTGTGTTTCATTGATATTTCAGGCTAATAGAGTTTCTCTGGGCAACACAATATATTCATTCGTTTTGTAATCACACCGCCAACACAAACTATACCCACAGTATGTAACACCAGGTGCCTGCAGGGCCTCTCTCTGTCTCCGTCTCTCTATCCTTTATTATTTTATAGTTTTATAACTATAAAAGCTTTAACTTCCTGTATCTGAACCAAGCAGGTTTTCACTTACAGGGAATGTGTTTTGGTATAGAGAGCAAAAAATATATATATACACAATAGAAGCAAGTCGAGAGTACAAATATATAAAATAGAAAGATTTGCAATAAAAATATGAAGAAATATAAAATAAGAAGGAACTGCACAATATATCTTATGAAGATGGAGATCTGTATGTGTCATGGCTTTTATAATAATTGTATTTTTTATGTGCAAACACACAGTATGAGGTCAATTTATTCCACTGTCTCACATATTGATCATATCGCAGTCTAATAAAAATAAAGGTTCTCCACAGCGTGTTGATGAAGTGTGTTTCTGTCTCGTTACATTAGTGCCCACATCTCACCTGGACATCACAGAGAAGGAGACGTGAGTCCACTTTCTGTCCTCGTTTTAAAATACCTGTTCGTCAGTCCTCCTCTGCCACGTGGACTTTAAGGGTTGTCAATATTTACGTTGTGTGTTTCAGAGGCGAGACGGCGCTCCATAAAGCCGCCTCCTCCTGTCAGAGGAGCATCTGTCACTACCTGGTGGAGGCCGGGGCATCGCTCATGAAGACAGACCTGCAGGTAAACCAGCACTCACCTGTAACACACACTCCATGCTCACACTGCGAGGAACACACTCCACCTGCCAGGTGAGCAGAGAAACATCATCAGCACCGGTTCGACTCCTCCAGGGACCTCCGTCACAAAGCTGAATCCACCCGGGGATCAATAATATTAAATATGAAATGATTTCAGCTAATGATAACTGAATGAATCCTGATAGCAGCCATGCTAGCAGCTCTATAAGCTAAATGCTAACATCAGCATGCTAACATGCTGAAGCTAAGCAGGTATAATGTTCACCATCTTAGCTTAGCGTGTTAGCATGCTAACATTAGCTAGTTAGCAGAGTGCAGCTGAGGCTGATGGGAATGTCTGTAGTTCTGCAGGTATTTAAACCAAAGTGTTGGACACATTAACATGTTGACCTGATGGTGGCGCTAGATGAAGAGTTATTACAGTTCCTCCCGAGGGGAACATGAACGATGAGCCACGCTGCTAACATGGCTAGCAGACGAAGCTTGACTTCACCGTGAAGATGTAACTCTTGATGAGTTCCTCACAGTGGAAACAGACCCCCCTGGTGCTGTGATGGTCGTAGTTGAGGCTTCAGGCTTCCTGCTATACGCGGCGCTCTCGGCGGCGGCCACCAGCCCGAGCCGTCCCTCCGCTCCCTGAAAGGGTCTCCTGCAGGATCTGACCCACTTCTGGAAAGTGATTAATGTTGCGTGTCATTGAGAAACGGAGCGCCGCAGGATCCCCGGCCTCGCACCGACACACACAAAGGCCGCGGCTCACCGTTGCCATGGTGAAGCCAGTGGTAACAGGAAGCAGCCCATAATCTGAGTTTTTCTTCTTCTCCTTCAGCAAATAGAAAGAGTTCATGTGTTAGTTAATGTGTTGGTGAGGAGCCGAGGCTCACTGCAGAGAGCCTGTCTGCCTGCCTGTCTGTCTCTCCATCAAACACCACGTCGCTTCACATTGATCGACAGCCGATTTGCCTTTTTTAATGTTTTCTGATTGATGAGAAAACAACAATTGATCACTAACTGATTCGGAGCACCCAAGAGCTTTAATTAGGTTCCAGTGTCCAAACACGTCCGGAGATACCGAACGTGTCCGTTTAGTGAACTCGACTGCGTTTCTTTACTGCGCAAAGTGACGTCACACATTCTGTCTCGTGATCACAGCGAAAACAGGAAGCAGCTTCTCGTGTTCTCAGTCTGCAGCATTTTACCAAGTAAAATAAAGTGTCTCCAGCTGTCAGAGACACATTTAATCAGCATTCAGGTGAACAGAAGCATCAGATCAGATCGGTATCAGCAGGTAATCAATAGGACTTGGATCAGGTGACTGAATGTGTCTCTGTTTCAGGGGGAGACTCCCAAACAGCGCTCTGAGAAGGCCAACGACCCGGAACTGGCTGAATATCTGGAGAACCGCCAACATTATCAGATGATCCAGAGAGAAGACCAGGAGACGGCGGTCTGAAGTCCACCTGTCTGTCCAACGCACCTGTCTGTCCCGTCTTTCATCCGTGTACTCCTTCCTCCCCCAGACCAGTAAGGCCGGGAGGGAGCAGTTAGCCGGCCACATATCAGCTAGTGCTCCTCTGCTGCGACGGGCCGGCGCTCACACAGACGCATTATCATCTTTGTTTTCCACAAACTGCTTTAACTGACCGGAGATGAAGCTCGCCGGGTCAGTAAACGCCTCTGTCCTCCAAACTACAGACCACAAACGCCTCTGGACACTAAAGTGAATTCAAACTGGTCTCTTCAGGCCACACAGACTTTCAGATCTGCTACAAACTGCGTTTGAATGTGGCTTTATGGACTGAGCCTTCGCACTGGGAGCTCCGTGTCACGTGGTGCAGACGGCGCTGTGGGGCGAACACTGCCGCCATTCATGCGTCTGCAGCTGAACATGAAGGAAGTAGAAGCTTTCGCCATTTCAGATAAAACGTGTCTTCTGTCCGGCTTACAGTGACCTTTTGGATGTATTTGTGTACTCAGCAGAAATAAGTGTTTGTTCAGATATTTAACTTAGACTCAGATGAATTGAGCTATTTATGATTTACTTGTAGAGATAAAACACGTTGCTTGTGATCAAACGCCGGGAAGCGAGTCGTCCAGCTTCACTCCGCATTTTAGATATTTCAGTCGACATATGAGATTAGTTTTTGTCATTTTTCTGTCTGTTGCGCGACCGTAAAGCCGGCGGCAGGAAGCTTCGCGATGTGTAAAAAGACTCGTCAGTGTTTTAAAGAGAAGCTGAGGCCAGACTCTGTATTAATGATAGCTAGCTAACAGTCAGAGTGACGATATAATAACTGTGTGGTTTCATCTTTTCTGGAGCTGCAATAAAGCATGGCGGCTACACTCTTCTGTGAGGACAATCACATCATTACCAATCATTCATTTTGATAATCGATTCATCAGTTTAGTCTTTTTTTGTTTTGACCAAAAGATGAATCGATTTAGTGAGGGAAAAAAAAGGAGATAAATTGATAAAGAAAATAATTGTTAGTTCAATTTGAATCTTTTCTGATTCAATTTGTCAAACTACTTGATCACATTATTCTTTACATCACATCAGATGGGTTCACGAGGACAATTTTAACCGTTTAAAACATTTTAAACACGTTTTGTTTTCACAGTCACACAGTTCAGCTGCAGTGGGGTTAAATAAATGTGCTCACTTTGTTTTATTTAAAATAAATAATGAACAGCTCCCAGCATCTGTTTAAAAACTCTGGAAAGATCCAATAAAAGATCATGTTCTGTACCCAGTTTGGATCAGTTCCTCTGGTTCCACAGTTCCTGGAACTGCTGGCTCAGAGCAGAGCCAACCTAAATACACCACTGTGTCAGGAAATTACAAACCAGACCTGCATTCTGGGTAATATGAACCCCTGAAGTCTGAGGTCTGCTTTGCATTTGGTCTCAGAGTTCATCAGAGTAAAGCAGCAGCAGCAGGGAGGAGTCCACAACACAACACGTCCCCCCCGGGGCCCAGCTGCAGGCTTTAACAATGGCCCCCACGCATGACTGAGCCATCAGAGCGGAGAACACAGAGCTGACGCAGGACTCAGTGAAACCACATGGACCAAAGTATAAACCCAGTAAAACAAAGTGTTCCAGGATCTTCATCTCCTCCTCCTCCTCATTTGATGTGGGTCGGTTCACTGAAGTCTCGTTCGTGGTGCTCGCAGCACTGAAGATGTGCATTTAAAAACAGAAACTTGTTGTTGTTCCAGACGTCTCTGTGGTCGCAGAGCTGCTTCCCAACAAGAGAGACGTGTAAACGGTCAAATCTGGAGCCAAACAGTTTCTTTTTCTAAAGAAATAACATCGTGACACACGGTTGCACAGTTCAGTACACTCATAGCTTACTGTGGCTAACGTTAGCTAACGTTAGCTAATGTTAGCTAGGTTCTAGATTTCGCACTTTTTACTGCACTTTATTTCATTTAACAGCTTTAGTTACTTTGCAGATACAGATTTTTATTAAACGGTATATAAAGACTAACAGAATAATAATATAACACTCTGCATAACGAGTACATTTAGCTGCTAATACTTGGCTGTGGCTGGCTGAGTGACCTTTGACCCAGTTAAAGCAGGTGTTCCCGTCACACACCTGAACGCTGTGAGTCACATCACACACCTTTAAACCACAAGCTGCACGAAAAGCAGCGCTCAGTGTTTGAGCAAATATTAGCTCTGTGCACACACACACGCGCACACGCACACGCACACACACACACACACACACACACACACACACTTCACTTTATGAGCTCAATGAGCTGAGCTTGTTTTGTTCCTCAGGGTGGATTAAAGCTTGTGATGTCACCATGTTTTCAGCAGTGTGTGTGTGTGTGCGCGTGTGTGTGTGTGCGTGTGTGTGGGGAGGGGAGGATGTGTGTGTGTGTGTGTGTGTGTGTGCGGGGGGGAGTTGAGCAGCAGCAGCTGAAGCAGCGTCAGAAAGCGACGACTCCACGGCTCGACTGGCTGCTCCTCTGAGCTCGGCACGTAAGTTTTCATGTTTTTATCTCCTTTTCCTACCAAAACTCTGTGACTTAGTTTCACAGTATAAAAGCTTAATGGTGGATTTTGTCAGGATTAGAGCTGAAACCGTTAAATGATTGATAATTAATCATTTGAGTCACTTTTTCAAGCAAAGATCAGCTTCTAAAATGTGATTTATATTAAATTAAATTGGATATTATTGAACTGAATATCTTTGGGTTTTTAACTGTTGGTCGGACAAAAGAACAAGTTGAACGTTTCACCTTCGGCAGTTTTTCCTTCGACCAGGTGATGATGAGATGTGTTTTAGATTTCAGGTTTTGTTCTTTCGCTGTTTATTTTTGTGACTGTTGCTTCTGTTGAACATTTTCTCTGTTAATTTAAAAAAGAAAGAAAGAAAGATGGAAAACACCCGGGTGTCGGGCAGGAGTTTGTGTTTGTAGTCTTCATGTAATATTCTGCGTCTAAATCAAACCCGTGGTTTTCCTCGCGGTCCAAATGGGGAAATGCTGTCCAGGTGTGCAGATGTTTGGCCTCTGGCTCAGTTTATAGAACCTTCATGCTGTGTCCACTTGCATTAAACCTTCAGTTTAATTATAATCAGTTAAACTGGCGGAGGTCTTTCATGCAACAGTGTCTATCGGACAGTTTCCAGCTTTAGATTTTTATTTTAGTTCAATTAAAGCAGCGCCTCGTTCTGCAGAAGTCAGTTTTCTTCCAGCTGAAAACAGCTTTAATATTTAACCCAAACTTTCATCAGAGGAGACGTCTGCTTTCTCCCGTTTGTGCTGTTTAGCGTCTCGGCTGCCTCACTTCCTCCTCGCGGTGATCTGACTGCACCTTTTTCTGTACGAGGCCCAGTTTCTGGGTCTGTCTGCGGAGCGCGAGGCTCTGCAGGAGCGTCCGGATGTGAGAGTGAACCCTGAGATTCAGGAGGAAGTTCCTCTAAATGTTGTTCCTAGTTCTGAACCAAAGGGAGCATCCCAGTCCTTTTCTTCATGCTAAGATTTCATTGTTTTCTTATGCAAATGAGTTTCTATTCAGGGCGGGCCCGGGGGTGGGGGGGGCACAGCTCCTAAGACGTGGCATGGAATCGGTGTTAGGCTTTAGAGAAATGAAACCAGGCTAGAAGAGGCTTTGTTTTGGGCCAATGAATCAGTATTCTTTTGAGGGGAAATCTAAAGGGCTCTTTCAGATGCTGCTTGCCCCCCCCCCCCCTTCTTCATTGATGGAGGACAGACTGGAGGCCTGCTGAGAGCTGGTTCTTTCCTCATAAAAGGCCGCAGGAGGAGCGAGAAGAGCAGGATTTGCTCTGCCAGCTGACATGTGAAAGAGGACCATTGCTTTAATGGAGGCCTGAAAGAAGACTCTGTCATTTCTCAGCACAATAACAACAGCGAGGGAGAGAGGGGCTTTATGGGTAATTGACTCTCTTTTTTTTTCTTTTTCAAAGTAGAGCCAAAAGCCCCACACTACATCTCTCCTCTGATGGCTGCTGTCGCCGTGTGATGCTCGCACTCAAACAGCGCGCAGGAAATGAATCCAAACGTGTGCAAAGTAACAGCGAAGTCCGTGTTGTGAGAACAGCAACGATATCTGAATACATTAGCCTACTTTTATAATCCCGATGCTGCTGTGGCTACAATAGTCAGATTATTTGTCTTAAGCGTTGTGAGATGTGGGGGCCGAGCTGAAAAGGGAGCAGATGTGATTTGGACCATCTGGCCCCAGTCACGCTGCAGTGAGACATCGAGATGATGCGGCCGACAGGACGGAAAAACAAGATCAGATTAGAACACAAAAACACCCAAAATAATACTTTCTTTGTGAATTCAGGCAAATTGTTGAAAGCAGACGTGAAGCAAGCAACCGAGACAATAAGACAACCGACGCCTGGGCGCAGAGAGGAGTTATTTTAGTCTGTGCTCGTTTTGTGCGTTATCCAGTGATAGCTGTTGAATAGTAACATTTTTTTCTAATGATAATTAAGTAAAATCTTAATATTGCAGATAAAATAAACTTTTAATTTCAAGCTTCTTGTAGTTAGTGAGGTGGTTTGTGGTTGAACGTTGAACGCGTCATGGCTGCAGTGTGTTAACTGGCTGTTTTAATCACGAATGTTTTACGGTTTTTCCTTCATTTTGCTCTTAAACACATCCGTGTTTCTGTGTCCGCAGAATGCGAAGTTTGTTCTCAGTGACGCTGCTGCTGCTCCTGGCCCTGACGCTCACCACCGAGGCCAACAGAAGAGCCAAAGCTCACAAAGGTGACATATTTAAATAAGAGTGAAATCGTCTTTCTGAATTCCTGAAGGTGACAGTGATTCCTGAAGGCATCAGCTACTTCAGCCTGACCTGAAATCAGTGACCGCTGAGATTAGTTTGGTTTGTGATTTCAGGGCTGTAGCAGCTCTGCGGGGCTTTGAGCTAAATGCTAACATTTAGCATGTTAGCACCATCTTAGTTTACACACAGACTCACTTCAGGAACAACCTGCCCTCATGTTCATTCAGTGTTTATTCATTTTCTGAGTCCGGTGATCAACATATTCCAGGAGTTACTCTGTAACAAGTTGTAATTTATTCATTTATATCGTCTACTTCTGTTTGACGCTCATGTTTCCCAGCATGCCTCTCGTGACAGCAGGAACGCACAGCTCGCAGCAGGAAGGTTAAAGAGACACTTTCCTGTAGTGATGAAATGAGTCGCACTCTGCTGAAAACCAAACTCGGTGAGCCTCGGCTGGACAACAGCAGGCTACTTGTTTCACTGGGAGCTAATATTTCAATCTCCGTCAAATCTCAGTTTAACACCTGGACATACCTGCAGGATTTATGACATCACAACCAGTTTGGAGCCAATCAGGGTCCAGTATGAAACTTGTGCGATGTGGACACTTTAAGCCTCCAGGTGACTTCACAGGGAGGAAGGAGACGTCTCGTGTCCAGCTGTTAAACTTTTCACATGAAGGAGGAGGAGGAGCAAGTTTAAGAATTTTAATTAAGTAATTTAATAAAGTTTGTGGAAAAAACACATCAGAAATAAATGATCATTAAAGTATTTTTATAAAACATGTCTGGAGCGGATCTTTAAAAATAAAAGTGTTGTCCCTCAGAGTGTTTTTCAGTTAAAGGTCTGCAGACTAACAGACCAGATGTTAAGTTTTACTGTGACAGAAGCTCTCTCTCTGTTCCACCAGGTGGCAAACATGAGAAGTCCCGGCCCACTTCAGAGTGCTCCACTGCAGATACTCAGTACGGGAAATGTGTGCCAGAACACGGAGACTGTGGAGACGGTCTGAGAGACGCCACCTGCAAAGATCGCACCGACAAGATCCACTGCAAGATCCCCTGCAACTGGAAGAAGGACATCAGTAAGACTCCGCCCACACACCCGAACCACTTCACACACCCGACTAACAATGTGAACATACTGTACATTTGGCCGATTTATTTTGATTTGAATTTGGTGAATTAGAATCTACGGAGTCCCGGAGGTGTCATGGAGAAAAAACAAACAAAACTAATTTGTGTGTGAGATTAGTAATTTGTACTCTCGATTTAATTATTATATATTTGTTTATTTGATTATCAGATGAAGTTTGGACATCCACAGTGTCATTAAAGTAAAATATGTTTAAGGGATCACAGACGGTATATAAGTATATCCACAGATCAATTTAGCGTTGAGCTCTTTTCAACTGGAATCAAGTTGTTTTTTTGTAAAGTTTTGAAAGTGAATAAATTTAAAATTACATTTCAAACCAAATTCAAGTCCAAATTTTGATCCAATCAGAAACTCAGGTTTGAACTCTGTAGGCGGAGCCTGAGTGGAGCTGTGGTGGGAGGCGGGACTAGCAGGCACCATCAATAAAGGTGATTGGCTGAGACAAACACATATATACTGTATATTTATATATATTTTTAGTTAAATAATCACCAATACAAATATTAGAGGTGAAATTAAGTTTTTTGAGCCAAACATCTTGTGGAAAAAGATTTTCAGTGTTTCCTGTTCACTCTGAGGTTTTTGGAGGCCGCCTCTAGTGGCCATTACAGGAACTGCACACTACGTCAGTTTGACGTTGGATTCATCTTAAGGAGGTCTGATGGACATTTAACGAGTTCTGAGCTGCAGAAAGAGTCGTGGAACTGTAATCTACTCCGTGTTCATCCATTTTTATTCAGGATGAACTGCTCCTTTAACTTGTTTGTGTTCATTTGGAAGGAGAGGAACATCGGCATCTGACAGTTTAGATGTCATGTATTCCCCTTCAGGTGACTGCAAATATAAGTTCGGCCCGTGGGGATCCTGCGACGCCGACACCAACACCAAGAGCCGATCAGGAACGCTGAAGCGAGCGCTGTTCAACGCCGAGTGTCAAACCACCACCAAGGTGTCCAAACCCTGCTCCCCCAAAGTCAAGAAGCCCCGAGGTGAGACCTGAAGGTGCACGACACCCGAGTCACATCCACTCAGTTTGTATAATAAAACATGGTAATTTATTAGATTAATTAAAATACACTAATTTCTTGATTAAAGTAACACAAAACACTTAATTTGTGGGACAATTTGAAGGCAGTGACTTTCAGATCAGTTTTAGTGTCTCTCAGCTCGTTATTTTGGTTATATGTGTGATAACATGTTCGATGTTCGTGTCTGCTGCCCCCCAGTGGCCAAAAACACTTAATGCAGGTTTGACATTGCCATCTTTTACAGCTGACACACAAGTTTTAAACTTAAATTTATCGCAAAATAACAAACTTGTAGTTTTGGGGGGTTTGGTGTGTTTAAAAAAACAAACAAAATCTGCTACAGATTCAGTAAATATGATAAATCCAGATTTCACGACCTTTAAAATTCTGGCTGAGACCAAATTCTTTAAAGTTACCAAACTGATATGTTATAAATTAACCATAGGGCATTTTGGGGCGCACATACTAACTGGTTACCTGACAGACCGGATTCAGGTAAAAAAAACAACACAGCGATTTCAACTTCCTGGCCAGATCCTGAACTAATTTTTACTGTATTATTTCATTAAGTTCTTAAACAACAGTAATCTTTGACAGCTGACTTTTAACTTCTAAACAGATTTTTATTCCAAAACAACACAAGTTGCAGATTTTATCACAAATATCTGAAGAAAGTCGTCCGTGAGATCCTGGAGGGGCTGGAGAGGAACTCAGAGGCTCGTTAATTAACCCTTTCCTTCTCTGTCTGCAGGTGACAAGAAGTCAAACTAAACGATGAACAGAGATGCAGAAGAGGGCAGGATTTCCTTCTTGTCCTCCAGCTGAACAATCGTCTTCCCTCCTTCATCAAACACAAAACAACCGAGAGACTCCTCCGAAACACACCGACCACCTTTGATTTCTGGCCTCTTTGACTTTTATTCTTGTTTTACTGATTTGATGTTCTAAAGTGTGTAAAGCTTTTCCAGAATCCTCCCACTAGATAATAATGAATAATACTGTCCTGTAGCTGATAGTTTGTTTTAACAGTAAATAGTCCTAAAAGCTTTTACAGTAGCTGAACTTAAATTAATGTTCTGATCCGGTCTGAAAACTCTCCTCGATGATCCGGGACGTCAGTCACCGGATCGTAAAGGCTCGGATGGATCTGTAATGGCAAAAACCTCTATAAAATCTATTTTTTGAACTATAG
Organism: Maccullochella peelii; assembly: GCA_002120245.1. Lineage (NCBI taxonomy): Eukaryota > Metazoa > Chordata > Actinopteri > Centrarchiformes > Percichthyidae > Maccullochella > Maccullochella peelii. The sequence goes on from LKNJ01006860.1 coordinate 14,460, forward strand.
ATTATTGACGTTGCAAGATGAGACTTGTATAAATGAACAAATTAAATACTGTACATTGTTTTGGTGAAGAGTTTGTTGTCGAGTCTGTTCATTAACGTGCACGTTACACAAACGTGATGGTAAATCTGCTGAAGGACAACAAATATTAAACACATTTCAACATGATTTCAATTCGGTGGCGATAATAATCCAAACATTTCTAAATCTAATGAGAGGCTGAACTCTACCCGCTCTTCTTCTGCAGAGACAGCAGAGCTTTAATGTCTCGCTCGGAGACGCTGGCTGAAGTTAGCATTATGCTAAATGTTACATGCCTTCTGTACAGTTACCATGTTCACATGTATGTTAACTGCAAACTGGAGTGCAGGTAAATCTCTCTGTGTGTCGCAGTGTACCAGTGTTTAAATCTGCTGTGTGGAGCACTGGCAGTAAAACCAGAGCCATGCAGAGAGAGAGTCGCGTCACATGATCCACGTAGACTTCAGGTAGTCTCTCTGCACGGCTCTGGTGTGACGGAGCAGCTACAGCAGCTGGGAGTCTGGAGGAAAAACCTGAGAAGCTCAGAGAAAAGTTCCTGATGCTGCAGATAAAACAGAAAGTGGGCGTTCAGAGGAAGGATTAGAGTCAGGAACAGGAACAAACGGGTAAGAACTGGTGCAGCTGCTCCTGGTGGAGAGGCTGAAAGAAGAGCAGGGACTGAGGCAGACAGGATGTGGCCTTTCTGCTCCTGGACAGGTCGGTCTCTGTAAAATATTACATTTACTC
>LKNJ01006861.1:0-12053 GCA_002120245.1 Maccullochella peelii
TCATATCTAGTAAAGAAGTGCTAACTAAGGGTAAGACTTCTTTAAGCAGCCTAGTTGGGACGGGGTCTAAGAGACACGCTGATGGCTTAGATGAAGAAATCATTCAAGTTAGCTGATGAAGGTTGATGAGAGAAAAGCAGTCTAAATGTCATCAGGTTTTACAGTTGTTACTAAGGTTCCTGTGTTTGAAGATAAGTCAGTACCGGCTGAGGGCAGCTGGTTTTGTCTCTAATAGTTAGAATTTTATCATTAAAGAAGCTCATTAAGTCGTTACTACTAAGATCTATAGGAATACATGGCTCAATAGAGCTGTGACTCTCTGTCAGCCTGGCTACAGTGCTAAACAGAAACCTGGGGTTGTTCTTATTATCCTCTATTAATGATGAGTAATAGGCTGCTCTGGCATTACGGAGGGTCTTCCTATTTGTTTTAAGATTATCTTGCCAGACTAAACATGATTCTTCCAGATTGGTGGAACGCCATTTCCTTTCAAGTTTTCGCAATGTTTGCTTTAATGTGCAGGTTTGGGGGTTATACCATGGAGCTAGCCTCCTTTGTTTTATTGTCTTCTTTTTTAGAGGGGCAATAGAGTCGAGTGTCATTCGCAGTGAGCCTGCAGCACTATCAACAAGATGAGAGGGCAATAGGTGTTCACAGGCTGATGTGTGATGACAGTATAAATAAAATACACAAAATTCTCAGCTCACAGCAGGTGCATGTAACAGTGCTTAACATACAACTACTTTAACCAAATGACAAGGACAAACATTAACAGACCACTGCAGCTGTTAATTGGTTCACAGCAAGAAGTTCACAGTATGAGAGTACAGCAAAAACTGACCAGAGCCCCTGTTTCCCAAAAACGATCGATCTCGGTCAAGCGTTTTCTACGAATGCTCCTAAATTTCTACACGTTTCCCAAAGCAGTACTTAAGAGTGAGTGCACGTGTATGCCATTAAGAGCTTAACAATGGCTGTCTGGGATGCTGAAGGTGATACTGTATACACTTTAAGGTAACTTTTATGTATACATACACACCACACACACAAAATGTATATATATAAACAGTGTAGATATTAAAATACATACTGTATACCCGAAGGCATACGTGTAAAGAAATGTTTTACTTGGGAATGTTCAGTATGAAAACGAAGCTTAATGCTCAGTAAACTGTCTAGAGCTTTCAGCTTGCTGCCCTTTATGGTTCATGATACTGGATGGAAGTAAGTTTAAACCTGCAATAATTTTTTGATATGAAACAGTTGCTTATTTCCACATCCAGAAGTTACAGAACGACATGCTCATTCATTAGGAGTGGTGTTTGTGTCCACCTGATGAATCTAAAGGCCAGTTCAGACTGAAGATTCACGAAGATGCCGTTTTTGTCATGATGTGGATTCTTTGTTTCTTGTATTGTTTTTGTCGTTTCCTGTTTTATTTTTGAAGTCTGGTCTGTCTTGTTTCTAGTGTTTTCCTGCCCTTGTGTCTCCCCCTTGTCTTGATTGCCTGTTGAGTGTCTTCACCTGCTTCCCAGTGCACACCTGCTCCCGATTCCCTCATCAGTGTCTTCCTTATTTATACCGGTCCCTGTCTTTTGTGCCCTGTTGGGTCATTGTCATTGTCATTGTGTCATGTGCTCCTGTTCATGTTCCGGTGTTGGACTTTCTTGTGATTTTCCCCCTGATTCTGCAAGTAAGCATTTAAAATAAATCTATTGAACCTGCCTTGAGCCTCCTCAACTGTCTGCTCGACTCACTCGTTTTTTTGTTTTCGCCGTTTATCAATACTAGAAATGCAAATGTAGCAAGTAACTCACTATCACTATCCTCATTCATATTTTAAGATGCTACAAATTATGTCCAGCTACAAAAAACCCCTGAAAAGTCAGCAGAACGGAAGTACAGAGAGTTGTTGCTATGGAAACGATGTCTCGTCTAGTCGCATTGTTGTAAACTGGCAGGTTTCAGAACGTTCAGACTCGGTGCATTGCAAGTAGGTGCAAGTTTCAACTCATCTTGTTGCGAATCTTTGGTCTGAACTGGGCTTTAGTCCAATATTCCCTCTCTGTTAGCTCTGTTTTTGGTCACTACCAACTCCTGAGGGAAATATCTGGCTCGTACTTTCTGTCTTATGGTTTTATTTGCAGCCTTCCCAAAAAAACACTGTATATTATAAGCAGGCCCATCAACCACTGTGTTTGCTGGAATTCATAGATGGCAGGGTCATGTTTTTACATGTGTTGTATACAGGCCACTTTAAATTAAACAGATTCAAAAAATTAATGAAGTACAAGTTCCAGTTCTGGCAATTTATATTCAAACCACCCTATGCGACCACAGCCTGCCTCATCTGATGAAAAATACCCCAGGAAGAAGCACGGATCAATCATCATGCCACAAAGAGACTGCAGGTGACATGCTGGCCAGGTGAACCTTAAAATATACATGCAGCCATATATCACGAGCATGACAGGTACATTAGAGAGTGGCACAGGAGTAGGGGAAAGTCAGTGTCGAGTCAGTCCGCAGTCCCACACACTGTCAAAAACGCACACTTTATTTTCTGCTGGCCATGAGTGCTTGGCTGACTGAGAAAATGTGATAAATATGAGCTGCATTCATCTACACTCATGTAGGGTAAAGCTATACATTCAGTCCTGCTCTGCCAGGAAAGCTCTCACAGCTTCACATCGTTTCAGTCTCATAAATACACAGGCAACATACATTTATCCCTCAACAGCCAGAATAAATTCATACTCAGTGCTAGAAAATGTAGGTTTTTGAGAATCAACAGAAACACATTTCTGAAGTAATCACCACAACACTGTCAAAATGCCCTACCAAATTCAGGCAAAAACATTTTTTTTTTTATATGAACATAAAAACAAGCAAATTTTTTCACTTGATAAGATTTTTTTAAAATAAGTCAGGGTGTCCAGCTACCATTTGTTTAAAAATAAGAACAAAATGACTAAATTCTTGTTTAGTGTAGTAAATTAAATTACAACAAATAAATTAAATAAATAAATGTTAATAAACTGTCATATACAAAATGAACAATATACAAAATGTACAGAACGAATGATCGAGCTATTTTGATAATGTAACTATGATATGTACAGTATGGACAGAACCAATAAATAGCACACGCAGTAGAATGAGTCTGGCTATGTAATATACAATATAAACAGCAAGCAGGTATGTGTGTAAAAGAAGATGGCATGTTCAGTTGACCAGGAGATCCACTGATATATAAGTGTTTCTGCAACTATGATCACTTTTGAATATCCCAAATTAAAACAATCATCCTCTATGAATTTCAATTTTAACCATCAGTCTGTAATACATATAAACAGGTACACACCATTTTTATATATATAATAGCATATAGTCGTTAAGATTTTAATCTGGAACATATTTATGTTTTATGGTTTTCATCACTTGTTATTACAAAATGTCCTCACCGCAACATTACAATAATGTTCATTTTATACATGTTCCTTTTTTAATTTCTACAGATTTTTAAGACATTTAAATTCATTTTCATCAAGCTTTGTGGATCATTGTACATACTGACATAAAAATAATTTTAAAAAAATAGGGGATTTCATGGTTTTCATGGAACATTTAGACGGTAACCTTTGATGTCAATTGTCTTCATACACACAAAAAACAAATTATGTCACTTTTTATGGCAGATATCGTAATTCTAATGTGGAAATCATCTCTACTTAAGTGTTAAAATAATTTTTGCAAATAAAAATCTTAATTGAAATAAAGCATTGCTTAATGACATCTTGTGTCGGCAAGGACACAATGTTAACGGTAAATGATGATGTAACCTTAACAATAGGAAGTTAAGGTAACAGACAAAAACAGAAGGTATTACTACTAAAACACTAACATAAACCCATAACACTAACAGCATCTCATCACATTGCATTTGTATACCAAGTCCAACTATTTATCATTTCAGCATGAGGAGTAAACTCATTGCAACTTTGAGGCTTTTGGTACATGTACAGGTAACTAATTAAAACGAAAGCAGAGCTCCTTCCACACTGAGTCAGTATGCATTATGCGCCTTGATGTAACTGGTTTTGGTTCTGACACAAATCCAACCACACTCTCATGTGTGTACCAGATCACATCATCCTTCATTGGCCAATCAAATCTATTGACCCCAACCCTGTGCATTGTTTTGACCAAAGCACAACTCTCTGTATCAACATCTTGAATGATGCCTGGATAAGTTGTACAGAACAACACACCATTTACCAATCACCTCCTCGCTGACATCAGAAATTGGTTGTATCACCTTGGTTTTCTGGAATGTCGGAGGATGCTGATGGAGGGCACCCATGGAAGGCTCTGATGCAGGAGCAAAGGTGACGCACTGTGGGCTGAAGCAGGTGCATGGATCTGGGTTTCTGCAGAAGCAGCTTGGCACTCTCCACATGATTTGCCCAGAGACTGATGTGTGGATCTGAAAATATTGTATGTTGGCCACTTAGCAGAACTTTTTGCACAATTCTCAAACATCGTAACCACAGGACAGGATAGACAGGACAGAGCCAATAGTTCTAACGTCTACTGAAAGTATTCATTCACATTCATCTATAAAATATATATTTATTTAAAATATTCATGAAATTTAATGGTGCAGCATTATTACATACCTGGTGGATCTTTTAACTGTCTGCAGGTCATCAATCAGGGATCTCTTGACCTCTGATATCTCCTCATCTGTGACACTGAAGAGTCACAGATGACTTGACCTTTGACAGCGCCTCATACAATCTGGCCCCATTCTGTATGTCCATCCCCTTTGCCACTAGGGCATCTGCCGACCTCTTTACTGCTGCTTCCACAACATCATCATCCGCTGGTCCTTTGCCGTGACCTGCTTCAAGGAAATTTCATGTTACTCGTTTAAATCCCATCTTGAAGGGTTCTGTCGACAGGAAGAAGACGTTCTTGGAATGATACTGCGTGGTTGGTCCATCACTGACCATGTGAAGTACTCTAGCGCTGGGGTTATTCTCCTGCAGATGGTGCAGAACAGGTCTGAGATGTGCCCATATGGCCATAGTCTCTGGGAATAGCTGAGGTTTATGCACCTGTTGGTTGGATGGTCAAAAAGGATGTGGAGGGAAGATGAAGGAATGATGTATGGGAAAAGCACGTTTTGTGAATTAAAGATATTCCTTCATGGACAAGTTCCACTGTAAAAGATTAAAGAAACTGGTTGAATGACCTAAGTCCAGGCCAGAAGAATGCCCAAGGGATGAAATACATGACGGTATCACCCAGTTAGGGTATAAAACACTAACTTTTCTTTGTTAGTTGTTTGCTCTCGAGACAACATGGTTTACATGTATTCTGTATTTATGCAAATGAACTTACGTGATTGAACTTACACTCAGTCTCTGTCGCTGTTTCTGCATTTTTTTTTACTCAAAGTCACTCGTCAGTGAGGGTAGTGTTACCTCACCTACTTTAATTTATTGTAAGCTGAAGTTTAATTAAAAACGTCTAGTCCTGAAGAAGAAAGAAAATCCACCACAGCAAATACAGCTATAAAGATATTGCTCTGCTAGCTTCCCACAAGCTAATGGTCAAGTACTGGGGTTAGCTAGTCATCCCAGTTCACATTTAATTGGATACATTTATGTAACGGCCTCTTCAAGATAAGTCACCAAAACTATTTGTAGGTTTTACAGGAAAAGAGAAGGATTTTGATATGAAAATACTCAAAAATGATTTTTCCTGTCTTAACATGCTGCAGACTGTGTCCTTATATTTAACAGACAGATATAAGAGTGGTATCAGCCTCCTCATCTAACCCTCTGCCAGAAAGCGAATAAGTGTCACAGTCTGTCTCTCTCTCCCTTCTCTCCAGCAACACTCCTGTCTACCTGTACCTGCCTGTAAGCTATTTTCTTCAATCCTGCATCTTTCCCAGAATGTTGAAGCATTCCTACAAAATAAGTGTTAAAGCACACTGGAGGATCTGTGTCCCTTGGATCTAGCTAAAATAACCCAAATTAAGGCAAGTTAAGACAAGGCAAGTGACATTTACAAATAGTCTTGCATAGCCTGCAAATAATCCAATCCATACTCAAAACAATACTTTAAAATATAAATATAAGATGATTTCACCAGAAATATAGTTTTCACAGTGAATTGACTGGTTTTCTTGTACATGACCCTTTTATGTAGTTAGTGCCATGTCAATCAGAAGAGATCCAGGGACAATTACTACATAATAGAATAGATGCATTAGCATAAGAGATAAATATTGTGTGTGATTTAATAAAATGGTTTTATAGGAAGGGGAAATGATTGGAGGCTTGGTCTCCATTCACTTCTGGCAGATGTGGAGGGGTTGTGATGGCAGTGAAGGAGGAGGAGGAGGCGGCCTCTGTCAACACATCCCTCATCAGGCTTAAAGCACAGGGGAGGGTCTGAGAGCAGGCAGCTCCCTATTTCCTTCCACTGCTCACAATTAGTGTTCTTCAAAATAGCGGGTGTGTTGTGCATACACACAAGGAGAACAAACTGTCCACTGACTAATGAAAGTTGTGATAAATGAAAGCAATTTTCTAATATTTTATGATGATTGAGATTTCAATGGTACATGTACATTTGATGAATTAATACTATAAATAGCCACACCTGTGTGTAATGATCATGCATAATGACGGATGCTCTGACATTATTGGAGACCCTAATTGATGCAACACAATCTGTGAAACTTGCTTGCTGTTCTTTTCATTGACAGGTCTAACAAGGGGTAGAGCAGACAGAAGTATTCACATGCAAACAGGTTATTTATAGCCTGTCTTTGTCAATTTATGATTGTCTGTGAGGGTGGAAAACAGGCTGAGATTTATAAAACAGTACAATGTGTTAGGACCACAAGAACTCCACAGATGAATTTGTTCATTGTGTGATGTAAACTGAACTTTTATTTTGAAGTGTAAGACTGTAGCGGTCAGCTGTCAGTGTCATCACCAACCACCTGTCAAGTTTTCAGTCACGTTCCACACAGTTAACGCCCAAAACTCTTATGATAATGGAATGACTGTTGCGGTGTGTGGTGTGGGAGCAGGTGAAGGGAAGGACCCAGGCGCAGACAGCGGGTGGAGGAGGAACAAAGGGATTTTATTGGGGAAAAGGCAGGTAGGTCAGGCAGCAGGCTGGTGGAAGGGAGCTCGGGCTCTGGCGATGAAGGCTCTTGCGGCAGCGGGACTGGAGGCTGCGCTCTAGGCAGCGGGACCGGGGACCTGGGGCTGCGCTCTAGGCAGCGGGACGGGGACCTGGGGCTGGCGCTGCGGCCCAGCCGGGACTGGAGCTGGTGGCTGGCGCTGCGGCCCAGCCGGAACCGGTGGCTGTACAGGCAGCGAGGCGGGGACCTGCCACCCCATCCACTTCGCAAAGCACAGCTCCACCTCAGTGAGGGGTCGAGTCCCCGGAGGATGCAGATAGCCCCGGCGATCCCCACCCCTGCGGCCACCTCGGGATCCCGAGAACAAGGCCAAGCAGGTTCCCTCGAATGGAGACCGCCCAGGGAGCACTGAACAGAGAACACCAAACATCGACAACATGCAACATAAAACAATGAACCGACGAGGACCAACTGAAAAGGACAGGTATAAATAGGGAAGGCACTGACGAGGGGATGAGACACAGGTGCGGCACAAACACAGGTGAAAACACTGAGGGCTGAGACGAGAGGCGGGAACACGAGACAGAACTTCAAAATAAGAGCACCCAGGGGCTGAACCGTGACAATGACAAACCCAAAAAAAGAGAGAAGAGCGGGTGGTGGACCGAGAAAAAAGCGTGTAGGAAAATGTCAGAGCCGCCGGAGTGAGTGGAGGAGAGATATGTCCGTTACCTGGTAGCCGATCATGTGCCAAAGTCTGCATTGTGGAGCTTTGTGGTAACTAGTTGTCTTGAAAGGCTGGGTCCGAAGTAGGAACATCCAGTGGATTTATAAATTCCGTCGGAGTTTCTCCTGAAGTTGCCGGTCCTGGCGGAACTACGGCCGACATTGCCAACCTGACAAACTGTCATGATGTGGACTTTTTGGGTTCTTTTATTTTGAAGTTTGGTTGTGTTTCATGTTGCCAGCGTGTTCCTGCCTTCGTGTTCTGCCCTTGAGTGTTTTCACCTGTTTTCTGTTACTCACCTGTGGTTGATTTCCTCATTAGTCCTTCCCCTATATATGCCTGTGTCTTCCCTTCGTGCCTGTCGGTTCATTGTTCAGTGTTGTGTGTCTTGTGTCAGATGTGTCCTGTGTGTCGTGAGCTTTAAAGTTAAATAAACCTTTGAGTTAAACTCCTGCTACGTTGTCTGCATTTGGATCTTCTTCCGGCTGCCACGTAACAGAATGAACCGACCAAAAATGGACCCACTGGACACCTGGAGGGATGCCTGTATAGACGAGATGTGTGCCATTCGGGCAGACCTTTGGGCCCGTCAGGAGAGACTAGCTCAGCATGGCATGTTCGGAGGGACAGCTCGGACTGTGGGTGAGTGAGGCACTGTTCCCATGGGTCACGGACCGGTTCATTGCTCTGGGCTCAGGAATTGTGCTGCCACTGAATTGGAATGTTTGGCTGTGGTGTGGGCCTTAGAGAAGTGGAGGACCTATTTGGAAGGTTGACTTTTCACAGCCTTATGGTAACTAGTAACTAACATCCAGTGGATTTATAAATTCCGTCGGAGTTTCTCCTGGAGTTGCCAGTCCTGGCGGAGCTATGGCCAACGTCGCCAACCTGACAGAGGTTATGATTGCCTACACGACGGTACAGTGAGTACCTGGTGTAGCCGTGTAAATAATCCCCCGGAACTACGAAATTGACGTTGTTATTTATTTCTGGGATTTCCTGATTTGATTTGCTCTGTGGGTATCCGCGTTAAAACCCGAAGCGGAGTTTTGAGTTATCATTCTTTTTGATTGGTTGTGTACTGGATTGGAACTGAACTGTGGGGATTGCGGAGAAAAAGCGAACCGGATCAAGTCGGTTGAACTGAGACTGAAACGAGACTCACGCACTCCCTCACACACCTACCAATTTGCTGTCTTGGTTGATTCAATACACATCTGGGGAAAATTAAATTGAGCTGTGGTTTATTTGTGTGGTGTTGCAGTGTTGGTTTTTTAATATATTTCATTGCTATTGGCCCCTGCTTTATTGGTTTGACAGACTTTTTTATTTTCTATTTAATTATTATTTGTCAGACCTGACTCTGACTGTTTAAGTGTCAAGCCCGCTACAAGACATTAAGCTTAAAGTCGTCCCTCTCCTCCAATCATTTCCTTTAACTGTAACCTGATATCTCCTGGATTACGCCCCTGATCGGGTCAATAAAACGCCAGCTCCCCTATTTTTCTTCCTCTTACCTCCTCTCCTCTCCACGGTGTAGTCTGCAATGGAGCAGACACACTGAACTCTCTTCTTACAGCAGCAACGTGAGAGCCTGCGTAAGATCCTTGGTTAGCACACCACTAACCTAGGGTGAACAAGTTTATTTAGTGCTAGTGGCTACGACCCAAAGTCTGCTCGTTAAGTTAACTTTAAGAGCAACAGGAGCAAGGAAGCAAGTTAGCGCCAAGCGCCTAACTCTGCAAAGAGAGCAAAGGAGCGACCGTTTTCCTCTGACCTACACAGCCCCTTCGATAGCTCAGTTGGGAGAGCGGAGGACTGTAGAGTACTAACATGAGACATCCTTAGGTCACTGGTTTGAAGGAGGTGACTTTTAAACAATTTTCCTCACGGGATCAATTAAGTACATCTACACCATCAGAATACTGCACAGCAAGGACTGCATTCAACATCGGAACCGCAACTTTTCCAGACTGGCTCAAATCCACAACCAGTGGGATCGGCAGCAAAGAACTTCATTGATAGGAAGTGAAAGCTAATTGGTCATTCCATTGCAACAGCAGCGTGCAGCAGCAGAGCTATTCCTCTGCCATTTTGGACTGAACGCGACTACCGGAAAGTATGTAGGACTTTACAAAAGTAAAACAAAATTCTTTCTATTCTATACTTGATGATAAAATGATTAGAATGTAGCCTATTATTACTGACAATTGTATACAATACACTATGATCTTTGCAAAAACAAATCAGTCAGTGAGTGACCAGCAATAATGTATTATGATAATATTTATGAATGCTTACAACTATAATTATACAGTGCTATAATCAGATTATAATGCATTATTAGTATGTTTATAATGCATTATAGACAAGCGCTTCATAGAAAGTGTTACCATAACTTTTTGCCCCGCATCCCAGAGGAGCAAAACAGATGCAATAGACCACAGACCCGTGTTTTGTCAGGATTTTGTCAGAAAGAATCCCCTCTAATAAGATACATTCCCTGGAAGTTAGTGAAATAAAAGTGACAATCGATTTGTCCTTTTGCTGGGAACCCCCTGCAACCCTCTCAAGTACCTCTGGAAGTCTTCGGATCCCAGTTTGGGAACCATTTTTGTATTTAACTAACTCAATGACCACATTACAAAGTGGATAAAAATAGGGATGTCACAAGAATCAATACAGAGATACCATAGATACCAAATCAATACCAGCGTTTATAGTTATCAGTAGTATCAACGCCTCACTCTATAACTTGTATTATTCTAATATAGCCAGAGTGTGTTTGTTTAAATGCTGAAACACTTAAAGTTTCAGTCATACTTACAAGATTGCAAACCAAAATTAGGGCACATAATCAAACAATTGTATTTGGGTTTTTTTGTCCCATTCGGTCCCATTGCCGTCTTCAGTCCAAAATCAGGGCTGCGCTACCACAGTGCCATCAAGTGGTGGTTGTCAAAAAAAGCACCACAGTTTTGTCTCTTTGCTTCTATACTCTTTGTCGCCAGCTAACACAGCAGCACACTAAGGAATTCCTCTCTCGCTATCATACCAACAGTACATGGCTAAGCACAGGACTGTTAAATGTATGTACTGTAACTTGACATGTATTGATTTTGTTTATTTACTGAGCTGTATTGTTGTGATCTCTGTTTAGGTTATTGGCTCTGCCACACAGCTAAGTTGATGTTAGTTATGCTTTACACAGACACAGGGTCTTACATGCAAACTAACCATCCTCTTTCCTAACCCGGCACCATTATCCTACACTGATCACATACATATATTTCGATTTGGCCTCCACACACGCAGACAGGAAATTTAAAGCTCCCGCTTCATGTGTCAGAGTATGGGATGTGAAGCAGCAGGAGAAGGACCCAACGCAGACAGTAGTGGGAGCTTAAGGCAGGTTCAAAGGTTTATGTGGTGGTGGGGTGTGGTTGAGAGAGCTCAGCTGCAGAGGAGAGGGAAGGGGGGAGTGGCAAAGTGTGGCAGTGAGTGCACACTGGGCAGCAGGTGACGCCATCTTGTGTTTATAGTAGCATCGCCTGCAGAGGAGGAGAGAGCTGAGACCGGAGACACCAGGCACACGGAGGATCCAGACGACAGGGAGAGGCCGACGCAGGTTTGCGGAAGAGACGCCGGCCCTGTTGCACTTACCTGTCTTGTAAATAAAGTGTGCATTTCCTGATCCTCAACCGCTGATCTGTGTCTGTGTCCTGCCCGTGCTGAGCCCGTAGCACCAGCCGTGCTACATTGGCGCCCAACGTGGGGCTCACGGAGGACGCAGCATGACGGACCCGGGGACGGATCCACCTGTGGCGGTGCTGGAGAGGATGCTGGGGGAGCTGGCGTCCATACACTGGGAGCAGGCAGGGGCCCAGCAACGGCACCTGGAGCTGCTGCAAGCGCAGGTGGAGCGGCAGACGGCGGTGCTGGAACGCCTGCTCACCGGGACAGGTCAGCCGGAACCTGCGCCGCAGCGAGCCAGCTTCGCCGTACCCAAGATGGCTGCCCATGACGACCCCCAGTCGTTCCTGGACATGTTCGAGCAGACGGCAGGGGCCTGCGGGTGGCCGGCGGTGGAGTGGGCGCTGCGGCTGCTCCCCCTGCTGTCCGGGGAGGCCCAGACGGCGGCGCTTGGGCTGCCTG
>LKNJ01006861.1:15615-35418 GCA_002120245.1 Maccullochella peelii
GGGTTGGGGGCCGTGCTGACCCAGCAGGTGGAGGGGGTCGACCGGCCCGTGGTGTACATCAGCCGGAAACTGTCGGAGTGGGAGGCCAGGTACAGTACGGTGGAGAAGGAGTGCCTGGCTATCCGGTGGGCGGTCGATGCCCTTCGTTAGTAACTGTTGGGTCGGGCCTTCACCCTCTGTTCCGACCATGCCCCGCTCCAGTGGCTCCACCGCATGAAAGACACCAACGCCAGGATCACCCGGTGGTATTTGGCACTGCAGCCATTTAAGTTCCGGGTGGTCCATCGACCGGGGGCCCAGATGGTGGTGGCGGATTTCCTCTCCCGCCCGATGGGGGGAGGGGGAGTAGGCTCGGCCGGACAGGTCCCCGGCCTCAGGCTGGCGGTGGGAGTATGTGGTGGTGGGGTGTGGTTGAGAGAGCTCAGCTGCAGAGGAGAGGGAAGGGGGGAGTGGCAAAATGTGGCAGTGAGTGCACACTGGGCAGCAGGTGATGCCAATTGAGTAAATTACATCTTGTGTTTATAGTAGCGTCGCCTGCAGAGGAGGAGAGAGCTGAGACCGGAGACACTGAGCTGAGGATCCAGACGACAGGGAGAGGCCGACGCAGGTTCGCGGAAGAGACTCCGACCCTGTTGCACTTACCTGTCTTGTAAATAAAGTGTGCATTTCCTGATCCTCAACTGCTGATCTGTGTCTGTGTCCTGCCCGTGCCGGGCCCGTAGCACCAGCCGTTCTACAGTTTATTTCAACACTTGCAACACAGGAGGGCAGACAAACAGGAAGGTAGTCAGGATACGAGAAACCACAGAGGTACCAAACACACATCCAAACATGAGACAATACACTGACCAGGAACAGAGGACAGGGACTGGTATGAACACTAGACTAAGGAGGGGAATCAGGGGCAGCCGTGTGATAGGAACCGGTGAAGGTAATCAAAGACCAAGACGCAAAAGGCAGGAACACACACCGGAAACAAGAGACATGACTTCAAAATAAAACCGGAAACAGACAAAGACCACGGATCCTGACATCACGTGTTCTTTCGTTTCTGGCCTAACACGTGTGATCCTGCCTGTGCACGTGTGGAACACTGTCGTGGAAAACTGTGTATACTCTTAAAGTTGAACAAAACACAGGAAACACTTACAGGTCGTTGACAAAGATATATTGTACAATAGGAGATAGAGAATCAGAAGTCATCAGCTATCTGAAAGAGGAAATAGAAGAATACAGCTTTTATAGTATTCTGGAAACAAAGAAACTCTTTTCCATTGGTCAGTGGTTACATTGTTCGATAAGTTTAGACCTATAGGAACTTTCAAAAACACAACAGGACCCTTGACGTACATCTTGGTGAGGACCTATGCTCCACCATGTAGCTGACATTTTGACCTCTTCTGCAAGAGTCACGTTGCTCAGCATACACATGTGAAAGTCATGTTGAGCTCAAGACTGGACACAAGAATTCAACTAAACTAACTACTGAAATGTACATACATAAGCATACAATTACTAAATCTTAATGAGTATACAGGCAAATGGCTATGGATAGATAATTAACATATGAATAAATGATAAGCTGTAAGCTTTCAACACACATACATTCTTCCTGGACCACGCACACACACACACACACACACACATTCCTTTTTGGTTTGTGTTTAGTTAAGTACATTTAGTTAGATTACTTGTGTGTTTTACCTTTATTGTTACTTGATAAATAAATGCTTGCAGATATACATTCTGGTCTGTTTAATGTTGTACAAGAGTGAATTTTGCCAACCTCTACTATTCAGAAAACCCAAACATTTACAAGATTATTGATATGGTTATTTTGGTTGTAGTTATTAATTGAATTATTAATCACAGTCCCAAATTAATAGTTTAGTATGTTTGATTTATGACTGATTGAGTTGATTGATTTTTCACAGTCATTTACACACTAAAATTGGAACTTGAAACGCAGTCACTGAAACCTGAAACTCATGTACCAAAACCCTAAACCAAGTCTGCAAAACTGCAAGCACAATTTCTGCTTTAAACTCAGTTTTCAGTTCTAAATCAGCAACACCAATCACAATGCCAAGCTTTATTTACCAATGGAAACATCCACTCCTCACAGGTGTAAACACTAGTTGCTTAAATTGTTCACTTAGAAATCAGAGCTTTAGCACTATAAAAAGGCCACAGATGAACTCTACTGTTTTGGAGGAAAATGGAAATCAATGGCGAAGCTAGAGCGAGAGGTCAAGGGTTGAGAGGAAGATGAGGAAGAGGAGGACGAGGACGAGGAAGGACAGTTGTCTCAAATGAGATCAGGGCCACATTGGTTGACCATGAGTGAGAGTTCAGCCTGAGCCACTACATGGTTGCATCTATCATCCGTACATTCATAAATGAGAACCGGTAAGTTATCTATTATCTACACTATGCTACTGCTCTTTATGTATGTATACTGTAGTATACTGCAGTCAAATCAGTAGGCCTATGTTACTCACTACCTAATGTACTGTATGTTACTACCTATGGTGAAGTTGATGTGGGGGCTTTCGGTGGCTAGATGCGTCATTCCAGAAGATTCTTTCCCTGCTGTTCAGCCAGGGAGAACATAGCTTGTGACGTAGATGAGGTGCTGTGGCCAGACCGAAGTAGGAGGCAGGGTGCAGCCTAATTTCATTTTTCTTACATTTTGCATTTGTTTTTGTCTTTATGTGTTTAAAGTTTTGAAAAAATGAGACACTTTATTATTTTTATTTTTTTTTACAGAAAACCCTTAATCTCACTGAATGTTTTTCCTGGTTTTCTCCAGTATGTAAAGTGTTACATACAAAACACAAGTGTTCCAAATACAGCATTTATTTTTTTGGGGAAAAATAAAAACATTTTTCTTACTGTATTGCATTTGTGTGTTTATTTCTATATATTTGAGTAGATATACATTACTGTAACAAAGATTTACAACGGGCTACAGTGCAACACTGAAAATGCAAAAGGCATAAACCTACTGATATTCATAGTAGTGTTTTGTGTTGAGCACATCAATGTGTTGTTGGTTGGTAGAAAGATCTATTCATATGATGGCATGTGTGTGTCATTTTGATGCAAAAAACATTTTGGAAGGAGATAAAACAGTTTTGAATGCAGCTTTTGCTAGCGATTTGGAGCGTTTTGCATTTTGTGTTTGTGGTTTTGTGTTTCGAGTTTTGAGAAAATGAGCCAAAGATTTAGAAAATGTGTGTAAACAAGTGTGAAAAACTGTAATTGGCTATAATTTTTCCCTTCTTTAAGGGTGGTGCCCCGAGGTGAATTTAATACAAGTTAAATTCTATTATTGTAAATATGTAATGGAAATATTGTTTACTTCTGATAGACTGAAGTGACTGTAGTCACTCCCCTTTTTGTAACACTAATTTCGGGGCCTCTTTGAGGTTATTAATTATTGTTACATATTTTGGTATCCATAAAGCCATATAACCCCTACAAAAGCATACACACAGCTTTATAATTGTGAATAAAAAATGCATATGTATACAGTGGCCCTCATGCAAAACACAGCAACATTGGACAAAACACCACCCTCATCCATGCCTCGGCGGCCACCCTCTCACGGGCCATAGACAGGGCGGTCTCCCGGAACATGACCTCCCCACTCATCCTCCATAGGGAATGGACACTCCGAAGGTCAGACAGCGTAACAGCAGCAACATAAGCAATGCACCGACAATAGATACCGACCTTGACAGTTGCTTATATATACACTTAATATCTAGCTATTGCTACAGTTTTTCTTCTCCTTTCCCTAAACCAGCCCAGACCCCTGTACTGCAGGATAAACCTGAGTGTTCCTGTGCTGGACAGGTTTTTTAACCAGCAGAACACACAACCTGATTTTCGGTTGAGCAGGGAGGCCCTGGCAGTGCTACTGGACCTTCTCAATCAGGAACGGAGACACAGATGGGGTGCCACAATTGAGACCCTGGTATTTCTCTTCTGGCTGGCAAGTGGGGCATCATACAGGGTGGACTCCAGAGTATTTGGAATGCCTCGTTCCACTGTCTACCACATCGTCCACTGAGTTGCTGAGGAGGTGGTGGCCATTCGCCACAAGGTCATCCACCTACCAAAGACCCTGGAAGAGCTGGAGGCTGTATCCCGTGGGTTTGCAGGGCTGGCAAGACACAGGGCCTTCTTAAAAGCAGCTGGAGCAATTGACGGCTGCCTTGTCCGCATCAAGCCACAGAGCGGGGTCGCTTCATTGACACCTACGTGGGCTGGCCTGGGTCAGTGCAGGATTCAAGAGTGCTCCGCCATAGCCCACTGTACAGGGGTTCACTCTACCCTCCTGCAGGATACTTTATCCTCACAGACGGAGGGTACCCCTGCCTCTAACACCCACTCCCCATCATCACTCCCTACAAGAGGCCAATATAAGGTGTGGGAGCCCAGCGCTTCAACAGCCATCATTCCAGGGCACGCTCCATTATAGAGCGTGCTTTTGGGATGATGAAGACCAGGTTAGATATAGATGGATGATGTGGTGGACAGTGGAGATGCATCCCCAAACACACTCTGGCGACCAACCCAAATGATGTCCCACTGACAGAAGACACAAGGGTCTTTACTGTGGCAGCCCATCCAGGTCCAGCAGCACCTTCAGGGACTCCCTGCTCAGCTGAAAAAAAAATACATCAATACATTTTCTAAATTTTCTTTCAGTTATAGTTAAATATGTATGTAAATAGTAGACCACTGTAAATGAAATAAACAATGCATTCAACAATTACTTTATTTTAATTTATTCATTATTTATTGTTCAACAAATCTCTCTAGTAGAGAGAACAGCCTGTCCATCCTCCCTCTGTTCTCCTGTGCTCTCCTCTCCTCTGCCTCTCTCTGCAACCTCATATCTTCTTTAATGAGCTGAACAAGCTTATCTTCTGTCTCTCTCTCTTTCAATTTCTCGGCCCTGGCTGGCTTTCCTCCTCCTCCTGGTCACCCACTGCTGTACTTGGCCCAGGTGTGTCCTCAGGGATGGAGGCAATTAGGGCAGGGTGGGGTGGAATGCCTCTGTCCCAACACCCCATCCATGAGGACAAACCATGGCCAAGTTGCAGCAGTGGGTTTCCCACTCACTCCCTCTCCTGACCCTGGACACTTGCAATCCTAAGGCAGAGGAAATCCACCATGGCAGCAGCAGCAAAACACATTACAGCAAAAGTGTGTTTATTAACTTGCATGATTAAAACAAATATAATTTCAAAATCACATATACATACTTTGTATTTCTTTTTTAAATTATCACTTTTTTTTTTTTTTTGCTTGAAGGGGGGGTAACCTTCCCCTGCAAGCTCATTTTTTCCAGAATTGTCCTAATCATAGAGAGAAAACAAGAGAAAATGAAGACACTTATCAATCATGTTATCATGTGTCAATACAGCAGGACAGACACAAAATCCCTGAGATATCATTTACTTGGAAGCCCTATTTTGGGTTAAAAGCTGTGACTGTCAGGACAGTCACAGCTTGCATCCAAAAAAAAGCACAGAAAAAGGGTATTGCCCCACCTACTGGTTGCCTTTTATTATGGGCTGTGTAGGATGAGGGCTAATTTAACTGTAACCTTAAGTACAAGATGGTCAAATGGAGAAGTTACAAATGGACTATTGTTGCCTTATCTCCATGCTACATTTGCTGAGGTTTTTGCCCCTGTGAAGAGCTTTTCATTCTCCCCTGAGCTGAATGAACTGAGCAGTATGCTATTTGCTCCCTAAAACAAAACGAAATGTTAGAGGAAGTTTTGCTTCACACCACCAAACAAAAGCATCTTGAGTAGCAATATAACCAAGTTCAGGTTAGCCATGTAATCAATCCCAACGTCTGTACTGGACTTTGAAAGTGATATTCAACTGTCTGAAAACCAAGCAGGGTACTGTAAGATATAAGTCAACCTTCGAACCTCTTAATGCGGGAAACCGAGCTGCAGTAATGTTACGTGCGGCGGCTCCGAGTAGCTAGCAATGTCAGTTAGCATCCCTAACGTTACGTAACTTAACCTATTATTTTAACAAAAATTTTAGGTTTTAACCCCCGTTAGTTTAACATTTGTATCGTCAGCTATTTGAGTGAGTTGAAACCAAATACTTACATTTAAAAGTGTAATCCTCCTCCGCCGCTGCTGACTGTTGTTGTTTCTGCCTCCGGAGCTGCAGAGTCTGGATCGGTGGTTGCGGAGCTGCGGGGTCGTGATCTGTGGTTGCGGAGCTGCGGGGTCGTGATCTGTGGTTGCAGAGCTGCGGAGCCTGGATCTGTGGTGTGGGCCACCTGCTGCCCCTGTGTTGCTGCTCGGCAGCCGCTGCTGCTACTGTTGCTTTTGGACTTATCATTAGTATTACTACTACCATATTGCTATTAGTATTACTTGTATTAACATTAATACTATTTCCACTACTGTTGCTTTACATCTGTATGTAGAACTGAACTGTGCTGTGCTACTGTATGTTCGCTTTCCTCATGCTCTCTCTCTATCTCTCCCTCCCCTCTCTCTCAACCCAACCGGTCGAGGCAGATGACTGCCCACCCAGAGCCTGGTTCTGCTCGAGGTTTCTACCTGTTAAAAGGGAGTTTTTCCTTGCTGCTGTCACTTGTGCTTGCTCTTGGTGGGAATTATTGGGTCTCTGTAAACATAAGGAGTTGGTCTAGACCTGCTCTTTATGGAAAAGTGCCCTGAGATAACTTTGTTCTGATATGGCGCTATATAAATAAAACTGAATTGAATTGTAAGTTTGGGGACGCCATTTCTCCTGTGTGCAATGAATCTTGGGATATGTTGGGCCGTGAAGGATCCAGCCATTGAATCCTTCAAATCCTTAAAAAGAAGGCCGCATTTCTCGGCCGCATTTGAAGGAGTCTTCAAAATGGGACAGCCTTGTCACGCGACATGATGCATTTGGTCTTCAAATGCAGCCTTTGAAGGATGCAGCCCCTGAATTGAGACACAATCAGTATGTATTCTGTATACATGTATTTATATTGTATGTTGTTGTATGTAAATGTGTCTATGTTCTGGAAGCACACATAATGCACTCTGTGGAAACAAATTTTCCCTTTGGGGACAATAAAATATATCTATCTAAAGACAAAAGCAAAAAACAATTGGCCTATTAGCAGCTGCCAGACACATGGGCTATGAGTATGAAAATCATATGATATGGCCTTCATCCAATTGTACACCTTTGGGAGATTTTGGAGCGTCGTGTTAGACAGCGTTCTCCACCACCATCATCAAAACACCAAATGAGGGAATATTTTTTGAAAGAATAGTTTAGAGTTTAGTTTAGTAGTTTAGAGACTTGGAGAATCTATGCCAAAAAGCATTGATGTTGTTCTGGAGGCTAACTAAAACATGTTGGATTTTCCTTTTATTTTTCGCCCATCTGTAGATTTATAATTGTAGATCATATAATGTATTTTTCAGGTGGTTGAGATCAATTTTGAAACCAGACTTGTCATGAGTGCACTTAACTGTGCCTCTGCACACTAAATGACAAGTGCTCTATTATACAGATTTATATTTATATGTATTATGCAGCAACATGATCGTTGTGACTTTATAGTTCCTACTGAGGTCTACTGTCGTTAACAGACTAAAGGAAAACAAATTGACAGAGCCTTTGAGGGACAAAGTGTTCCCCTCCTTTTCTCTCTCTGGGTGTTCATATCCTCTGTGTAAAATGCAGTAAGCGAGCACAGAAGGGTAATAACTGGCAGAGTAATTGAGTCAAAGTTATTGTGAGTACATGCTAATAGAATGACACATTACAGCAACTCCCCTATGGATATCTATGGCTGAACAGTGACTCAGGAACCAGCTAAAAGGATCTCAGTAAAAGGAACAACCCACCTGAGAACCTTACAGCCCAGGCTTTTAGATAGAAAGGTTACAGTATAAATACATGAGAAAGGTCACAGGAACATTTGCTGGACAAACACATTCATCCCATTTGGAGAAACAGACAACGTGACACAGACATGGTAATGCTATGATAGGAAGCTTTATGAATTATCATTTTACAACCCAGCCAAAACCTATAAGTTCTGAATTAAACTCTACTCAGCAATGTGGCTACTTTCTTATAATCTGCTTACTCTACTGACTTAAAGGAAAACTATGATTTATTACAACTTTTTTTTCATTGCTCTGGCCATTAGTTCAATCAGTTATGTTAACATTGAACTCACCAAAGTAATAGCTGAGATATCAGAGTGCAGAAACATCACTACAATAGTAAAAACAGGGCAAGAAACACAATCAGACATATTTTAAACAAAGCCAACTCTTTATCCAGGTTATCTAAACCTCTTTATTTGGAGGGAAAAAGTAAAGTGAGTGCACCCACATAGCTAAAAATCACTCACACAACCACGGTAAGAACGGTAGGTCTGTGTTGAAGCAGAAATTCGGTCTGTAAACTGCGATGGATGTTTACAATGGACAGTTCAGGTTGAAACCAGTTTGGCTAACAAGGATGTTTGGTTACAACCTGCCTGATCTTTTGACTACTTGTATGTCTTGCCCCATCTGACCTGTTTTTAGCAACATCATTGTGTTCCTAGATCTCAGAAATTAACTTGGTGAGTACAATGTTATAACTGATAGAACCAATGGCCAGAGCTACAAAGCTCAAATTGTAAAAAAACATAGTTGTCCTTTAACAGCTCTTAAAGGATTCTACTATGTTGGATAACGTTGTGAAATGTAGGCAACAGGACTTTGACACCAGAAACCAGGGTTAATGTCCTGCATCCCACGTGTGGTTATACTAAGGCTGAGGCTACTAAAACACTTGGTTTTGGTTAATTATAGATAGTCCATGCATCCAATCTCATGCTTCAAGGCAGTGTTTTTTAATACTTAGCCACTTAGCTAACAGCTTTCCCTAGCCTTAACCAAGTGCTTTGAGTTCCCTAAACATAAAATAAGATGGTGAAAAATAACGGCTCAATAGAATGAGATTTTATCAGCCTGAACTGGTTTTTATACAGGCTCAACCTGTGGAATTCCAGCAACAACCATATGATATATACAACCACATTTTTACACATTTGCCAACTGTAGAGTGAATAGCTACACTGTCAACCAACATTGCAACTGAATTAGACAATTTTCTTTGTATGGCTTGCAGGAGCGCTGTGATTCTGTGGCGTTGTCTGTGAATGAGTCTCCGCTTTCTTATTAATGGCAGATTACCTTTCTGCTTTTATCTTTATCATATTTTGGTAAATTTTTACTTTTAATCTTAGTTTAATCTTTTGGTGAATCAACTACAGATTAATTTTCAACCTCTGCTGTGGACTGTTTATTACCCATATTTACAGTATACACATTAATACATTGCCCACACACACATATACAAGCTGTTAACATCAGCAAACACTGCTGCTGCATCAAAAGTCTCCACAATCTTCTTATTTATTCTACGTCAGTGGTGGAAATTTGAGATTAAATAAGCAAAAACTCTGAAAGTTCTTTGCCTTGTACACAATTTAAAATCAGCACCTAGGCCTCTGAAGCCATAAGCATAACAAAGCCTCCCAAATTCCCGACGGACACAGATAGATGCATCACCGGTCTTGGTTAAACAAAATTGTTAGGATGTGTGGTAACCGAATGGTATCGGTTAGGGTGAGGGGTTACGGAGTTGTAGGAGTAGGACCCAAACGCAGACATACCGGTAAGTTCAAAACAAAAGGTTTATTAATCTTACTGTGGGTGGTGACAGGTAGACAGGTACAAACAAACTGGGAAGTCCAAAAACACAGGAACACGAGATACAAAGGTAATCCACAAAGACAGTCCAACGATGAAGCATGAAAAACTCACAGACATGGAACATGGCATGAACACAAAGAACTTGGAACTTGGAGCATGGAACATCTAACATCTAGCAAAGATCCAACAAAGCACAAAGGAAAGGCACAGGCATATATAGAGCAAGACACTGACGAGGGAAACAGTCCTCCTGGACACTGTCCCCAGACACTGAATCTCTGACCTTATTCAGGCCTTTGATGCTCACAGCCAAACTGCAGAAAGTACACACAGTTTCTTTATGATTCAAATGCAGACATGGTAAGGCAAAATAAAGAAACGTTGCACTTACCAGTCGTTCTTTTGGAATCCTGTTCGTGACGCCAGTTTGTGATGGAAATCAGGAAGCTGGTTGACTCGTGAGTGAAGAAGTTTCAGGATCCCTGGATGTCTTACGCAGAATTATTTATTGAAGCCCGATCGAGGAGAATGGAGATCAGCAGTACAAGTGAACACTGTGTATTGCCACCCAATTCTGAAGGTTACTCCCTGGAGAGGAGTATTTAACTCTGTACTAGACATAGCGATTCACTACAAGTCCATATAAGGTTATTCCTCACCCAGCTAAATATGTGTGAAGATTCTGTTGGGTGTTGGATTCTAAACAAGAATCCATGCTTACCTAAGTTAACGAAAGTCATGTTGTATTTACTCCACGTCATATTTAGTGCATATCTAAGAGACAAAGGTCTCCTGGGAGATGGAGGGTTAGGGTTACGGGTGTCCTATTACTTTTAGCCTAAAGAAGGAAGATTCCTAAACAAATATCCAAGAAGTCACAGAAATATATACATCCTGTTAGATCCACCTGTAGGCTACCTCGGATAGCTATGGCTGAAATGTCCTTTATTATTATTATTATTCATATCAACCACACAAAATATAAAGAGCCAATCAGCTCTTTGATCAGGTGACAGGCAGGCGCTTCCCATCATGCCCTGGGTCTTGCAGTCGGTGGAGTGCAGCTGCGGAACCTGGCTCTAAAAATCTCGATCTTGTGAGGTTATCATTGCCCACGTCATCAGAACAAGTCAGGATCAAATCGGACACAAATCTAACCGGCATGCATTGTGCGGTGATCGCCGGTGATCGATTCTGCGCAGGCCCAGCTCATCTGAAGCGCGCCTATTATCTATGGGACTTATATGCTGTCTGCGTGCACCCTGAAAATACTGGTTGTGTTACGGTGGAGTTCGATGAGACTTTGCAGTGCATTTTCCTGTGTGCAGTGCCCAAAGTGGATGTAGTGCCCTTGGGAGTCAACTGTGGTGTGATAAATATTGGCTTGATGCCCGTACAATCATTAGTTGCCTTCAAGGACATCATTTGAGAAGGAAGATAGGACTCGGACTTTCTCCAGTCATCCATGCATGAATTTATTATAATAGAAATTTACCTCTTCATTTTTGCTGTTTAATTAAAAAGAATGGTTCGTTCGGCTGAATGCATCATAGGTGGTGCTCTACCCTTCCCTTTGGCAGTGCTCTACCCTTTTATCATCAGCTGCAGGTAGAGAGGAGACGCAGCACCCACACACCTGTGGGTATTTGGGTTTTCTTGTTAATCTGCCATGCTGCATGCAAGTAACTTGTGCTTAAATACCACAGTGAAGCTGAGTCCCAAGAGGACACTGACAGACAAGCTGGCGGAGGCAGGTGACAGGCGCATGGAGGAAAAGAGGAACTATGAACTGTGCGTGAGATGCGCTGTCCAAAACGGAGGTACCCATACCAGCCCATATGGCAGCTTTAAGAAACTTTTGTCTAGCCTGTTCACCTGCCAGTCTGTGTCCACTCTGTTCATCTGAGCCCCCTAATGCAGAGACGATGACAGGATACGTCAGCAGCTTCTCACCTTTGAACACCACCAACTGTGTTTGATCTGGAGCCTGAAGTGCAGATGCCAAGGACTGAATCCAGGTCTGTGAGAGGATATTTATTAAATTTCACAAAACTATAGGTGTTTTTTTTAAGATGTCCTTGCAGAAAGCAGGAAAGTAGTAATGAAATCAAGTGACTGATTGAGCATCCTGCTTCCTGGTCAGACCTAAGCGTTCTTTTCTTCTTAGCGTTGCAACATCATTTCCCCTCATTTCTCTCTCCAAACATTGCTAGGGGCAACAGCAGTGCTCTGTAATAGTAATTAGCCTGTTTGTGTGGGTGGCATCTGGAACAAGTCGGTGCTTTTGTCTTTTTGCTTGTCTCAATTAATTACTGTCGTTTGCGACAGACAGAGGAATAGACACACACTTAGGATCGGGCTCTTGGCTCCAGGCTAACTCGTGTTTCACTCTATCACATTCTGGTGGAAGAAGCTAATTTTAGCCCAGGGGTAACAAATATCGCTCTCCAACATGATTATATCAGACCTTGTCCATTGAAGAACTGACTGTTTTAAGGGGGACAGGGTTTAAATTGATTGTATTATTTTTTTTATTCTTTTCTGCAGCTAAAAGTTGTGCAAGCATGCTTGATGTGTGAAACTGCATATTTACTTCCACACAATGACACTTCAGCTGCCCAGTACAACTGCAGTATTCCAGAGATATAGAGTAAAGAACACGAACTGAAGTACTGTACTTACATATATTTTGATAATATTTAAGTACAGGCACTTTACTTTAGTACTTCTGTTTTATGACGGTAATTCTCTTTCAATCAGTTTCAGAGAGAAATATTGTATTTTTTACTCCATTACCTTTTACATGCAAAACAGTAATGTCTGATGGGGTTATGACATTAAATGTGCTGTGTTTAAAGTAGCCAGGTCAAGGCCATGACTGTACACAGAATATTAGTTTTCCTGCTCAAGCACAACTTACAGGTATGAGAGTCAGTGGTATTAGACAGTTGGTAGCTGCTAGTGTCCATTGCACGGCTGATAACCTAAAATTACAATCTGAGCAGCACTGGAAACCTTGAAGCTGGTGCAACAGTTTCTCTCTTTGTGACATTAACATTACATGCAAGGTGACTAAAGGTAAGACATGTTCATTTTTGAATTGTGTTGAGCCCATATAGCAAAATGCAATAAGCGAATTGCATTCAATTAAAAAATAAAAACCCACAAGGAATTTCTTTGCAATCATGTCCTGGACTAATGCAACATGAATGTAACACTGCATGTAAAATGAACAATTCTTCGCAGGAAGTATTTTGTACTTTCAATCATTTAGTACGTACAGTCAGGTATGTATTGCAGAAATCATACTTTTAATGTAGTATTAATATTGAAACTTCTTCTTTCTTGAAAGACTGAGGAGAAACAAACAGAAATGACATATTTCCATCATGTTTTCCACATTGTTTTCCACCGTTTGAGCTTTGACTGGCACTCTTTTAATTACATCATCTCATTGCACCCTCTAATTGTGCAATGGTTTAATGACACCTGACAGGAGAATTAGCGCCACCAGCTGTTTATCTCCCATAGGGTCTCCCATAAGTCACCATTTCTTTACTGATGCAACAAACTCTGGGGTTGATTGGACCTAACTTCTCTACATGAAAATGTTGTTTAAGGCCTCAGCCAAGGAAATGAAGATGTATTTTCTAACCATGTGCCAGCGTTGTGACTGTATCGAGCTGTTGTGCATGTCCTTTGGTAGGGATGACTAACTCCTATTGATTTTCAACAACAGCCTGTGAAAGCGCTCGCTTAAGTAATATTGAATCTGGAAAGAGCAAATTTGATAACAATTTCAGGCAAATTAAAAACTAGATTGTGGGAGTACACTGCTGGAATTCTCTGTCTCTTTCTCTAGTCTCTGATAAGGCAACAACCTTGATGCAAACAAGGTCACATATTAAAAAGCTGTCTGTCCTGGAAATGAAATGGATACTTGATAATGGATCAATACTGGCAGAATAGGGACAGAAGTGAAACAGGGCAACCTCTAGGGGACTAACAGATAAACCTAACTCCAGCGTTCCTCAGATAAATGGAGAGCCCTCTCAAGATCTGAAGAGTGGGCTAAGAGTGGGGAAGAAAAAGCATGAGAGATATCCTTCATTTTCAAATTAACATCTGAGACAGGCATGCTTTGTGATTCCAGCCTATGAGATGAAGGCTCTCCTTCGCCACTCTGTATCTCTCCACGGAGCCCGGAGAGGTACAGTCACACTCAAATGTATTAAAATACAGATACACAACAGTACACACACTTTCTAACACACTTCCTCTCTGAGTGATACGAATAGGGGTGTGTACTCCACTCCTTTACAGATTGTAGGCCCAATTATACTGGCCGAGATACAGGATGGACATCATCTGCATATAAATGGGTGGGAGAACCTAAAGGGAACATGGCTTTATAGCTCATAATAGGAAGATCCCATCACACCTTGCTAATGGGGAGAACATTATGAAAGTGCTCTCCTTCCACCCTTTTCATGCATATTTAAGTTGAATGAAACAATTATCAGTGTTATTACTTCACTCCACTCCCTCCTCTGTCATTCCGCTATAATGTTTAACCTAAGAAATGTAACAACTAGTTACTATATACAGAGCACAGTACATTTGTTCTCAATAGAAATGGAACTGTACAGTATACAGTATCTACAGGCAAATGGAGATTAAAAAAAAGCATTAATAAAGGTGCTAATAACTTAAGATAAATGACTCATATCATTAATGGGACAAATGAATATTCTGAAATGAATCTATTTTGCCGAGGTTCCTTTATCTTTTCAAATCTATTCCCCTCTTATCCTCATTTACGTAGCAGTCACATTAACCTATATTACAGAAAAACCCAAACAAATTAAAAAAGGAAATGTATAACAGAGGAGGCTTTTAACTGCAGAACCATAAATTTATTATTGGACAGTACAAATCAGAGCAGGTATGTTTCACTTCATCATCCCCTAGTGTGTTGTCAATAGAATCCCAGTCTATCACTTTCCACTTAAACTAGTGTATTCAGTACACAGAAAAAGTTGATCAAATAGACCAAAACCCCTTTACAAGAAACACAATAATAGTTTGCTTTGAGGTGTGTGAATATCTGACACAGTGATCACAATTTACCCAACCTTTCATAAATAATAATTTCTGGTCAGATGGTGCTGATGGAGAATTTAAGATCTGGTCTGCCTAAAGTATAGACAAGCTGTGTGATCTTTGTGACCTCAAAAAGAAAAAACCTTTACCTTTTAGAAGCAAACCATGTATCACCCATTCACTGAAAAAAAAAGGAGGCTGCAGAAGGAATGCATCTTAAAATAAAGCTTGATAGATTTTGGAAGAGTTGGCCACTTTCTACAATTTTGTGGAGAACAATGAATTACTGAACTTCTATAAGGTATCTGGCATTGTAGAGGAAACAGGATGATGCTTTGATTGTGCTTGTTATGATGACCATTTGACTCATGGACCAAGGACTGACTCAGTGTTGGATATTTTTAATTACTGTCTGAGCTTGTGCCATGATAACTTTGTTCTTTCTGAAAAAGACAAAGATATATTAAAAAAAGTTTTTAACACTTACCTCACTAACCTCACCCCTAGGAACTTATCTTAATGGTCGTCTTGAAAAAGAGAAGCCAAGGTAAATGAATTGTCTCTCCCTCTCTTTTGAATGTTTCCCTTTGGTTTGATCTCTCCCCTGAGAGATGGGCCCTCGTTTGATTGCCTCTTGATAATCCTCTGATAAAGTGTCTGCTGATCAAGAGATGTCCACTTTGTAATCTCCAAATCCACAGGTAATTATAGTTCAATCTACAGATAATCTAATCTCTTAATCTCCTCCACAGGGGATGTAGTGAGACATTGGAGGGATGAGAGGGAAGCTTAAAGTGACAAAGTCAGGAGGGAGGAAATGTGTTTGCCATGTAGTTCTGATATATTATACTTATATATTTGTTATTTTAAGTGATGATGATGATGATGATGATGATGTAAAGCAGGTCCAGCATGCAGCGTATACATTTTTAAAATAGGTTAAAAAAATTAATTAATACTATGTAGCTTAAATAAGATTTTCAGACCTTATTCCTCCAACATTAATCAAGTATGTGTAAAAGTTAGCACACTTAAAATCATTAAAATTAAACAAATACTCCAGATTTTTACTTGTACAAACAAAAATTCACACACAAGCCATATTTTTGATAAAACTTTTTTTAACTACACTTAATATATGTATGTATATACATTTATGTATAGGTAGATGATATAGGTAAATGGTTTTTATTTTTACTGTTAACTAGAGGTGTGCTGGTATACTGGTTTTACAATATAACTATAGTGAAACATACTGGCAGTAACAATACCGCTAGGATTGTTTTCCTTCCATATTTGATATTGAGATCACCTAATCGGATCAAATTCTTGCCTTCTCTCTGGGTGGATAGAACAAATCACATCACGGTAGATACCCAAGGCTACCAGAAACCGCCCGATGGATAAGTCCCTGTTTAACTGGAGGAACCGGGATGGCAGAAGCCAGAGAGTGTTGAGCAGCTTCAGTCGGAGTGGATGTGGATGGCTGATTGAACATGAAAGCTCGCTGCAACATGGAGGCCTGGGTGGTGGTGATGGTCGCTGATGATGGGGCAGAGACTTAAACATTTTCCAGGGATTGAAAGTGTGCGTCGATGGTTTGGATGGCGTTAGCTAATTTCTATGCTGATCACACAGTTCTTTATTCCTCCGTGCCTACTAGCAGATAAGCTGTTTTATACTTACAGTATGTTTATGATACCATGCAAAGGACACTGGCCAGTCTTAAATTGGTCCTAAATGCCAGTATAACTAAGTTTATGATTTTCTCCATTCAGAACATTTACCCCACCGATCACTCACATTTGTATACTTTGAACAATGTTTCGAGATTGAATGTGTCCAGGAATACAAGTATCTAGGTATCTGGTTGGATTATGATTTGTCCTTCAGGGCAAGTGTTTTGACCAATTAGCTTAAACCCAAATTGGCTTCCTTTACAGGAATACGTCCAGCCTCTCTGGACAGCAGAAAAAGGATTGTACAGGCTACCGTATTGTCAGTTTTTAACGATGGTGATACACTTTATATGCACGCCTCAATC
Organism: Maccullochella peelii; assembly: GCA_002120245.1. Lineage (NCBI taxonomy): Eukaryota > Metazoa > Chordata > Actinopteri > Centrarchiformes > Percichthyidae > Maccullochella > Maccullochella peelii. The sequence goes on from LKNJ01006861.1 coordinate 32,535, forward strand.
TGTGTTCTAAAACCATTGAACATCATTTATCATAGTGCTCTGCGATTTATTATCACATCATTGAACCCTGTACCATACAGTTGGGTGGTTCTCTCTTGATTTACGAAGGATGCAGCATTGTATATTATTTATTTACAAAGCTTTACCTGCTAATCTCCCTCTGTATATAACCAGTCTTCTTTCAATTCACTTTTCAAACGACACCAATAGATCTCAGGATTGTATCACCTTAAAAACACCCAGATGTAGGACTGAATGGGGTAAATCTGCTTTCATTGTTTCAGCAACCCTTATATTGAATGTATTCCAAGATATAGCTGAGCTCTTCTCTGGTGTCTTATAAGATTTTAAAAGAACTAGTGCTTGAAATATTGGAGAAGAAAAACATTTGTAATCATTTGTAATTGTTTTGAAATGTTGTGTGTGTATGATGTAAATATTGTTTAAACGTTAACTTTGTTAACTCCTGGAAAAGAGAATTTGGTCTCAGTGGGTCCCCCCTACTAAAATAAGGGATAAATAAACAAAAAAAAAAAAATGGAGATAGTCAGACACTGCAGGGTGGCGATCAGTGTGTTGTCTGCGGTGGAATGGCCTGGAGTAGCAGATGAGGCTATGTGAGCAGGAGAACGAGTGAGAGAAGAGATGTTTCTGCTTTTAGGCTGAGGAGCTTGAGAAGGACCTGATTTCTTGACCATTTTGTGCCCATGAGCAGGCGCAGAGGAAGGACCAAATAAAGTCGAGAAAGCTCAGAGCAACGTCAACAGCCCGAGGAGGTGGATCTGGTCTCCGGCAGAATATTGGTGCTTTGGTCAGGATCCTCCAGGATAGTAAAATGGTCGGAAGCAGACATCAGCTTTGCTAGGAACAACAAGATACTAAAAAAAGGTGAGTAGAACGTTTCCCATTCGCATTGACTTCGCACAACTGACAACAGCAGAAAGGAGAACAGTTTTAAAGTTTGACAGTAACGATATGATTGACTCATGGAGATTGTGGCAAAATCTGGTTGGTTTAACTGAAAGAGTAAACGGTCATAGTCAGCAGATGAGTTGGAAACAAGAAAGAGAGAGAGAGAGAGAGAGAGAGAGAGAGAGAGAGAGAGATGTGAATGAATGAGGAGTATAAAGATAGTCATCCTGATTGAACTTCTGCTAATTATGTTTTGCCCTTTTAAAAACATTCTGCCTTTCAAAAATGTCAAAAAAAAACTGTCAGCGCCCCCAAATAAATCAGAACATGTATGCAAACATTTATGCATTGAATCTAAGAGACACAGACCTCACATAAATGTTTAACAATCAACCTGCTTTTGTTTTAGGGTGTGCTAAGTGTTGCTAATTTGTTGTTAGTTCTTTTCATACTCCACCGAAGATGCAATATCCAGTTCACAGTTATGTTTGTAAGGTTTGATAAAATACAATGAAAACTTGGTGTATAATTGTCTATAGTTCAGCTCTACCATTAGTATTTCAGGAAGGTTTGATGCATATCGTGATAATAACTTACTGTGATATTTTAGGCTACGATAATTGTAGCATGTAAATTTGATACGGGCACATCCCTACTGTTTGGCATGTTATGCCAAATATAGTAAAAAGAATATTCTCACTAAAAAGAAGAAGAAACACGAGTAGTCAAAAATCCATTTTCATTTACAGACCCACTTCCTGCTTCAGCTTTGACCTACTGTACTTACTGGAGTTTTGAGCACACAATGCTCAATAAGGGATTATCAACAACAGTTGCGGTCACTTTCAGTTTAACCTCCAAAATTGATAATCTGGATGAACCAGAGTGATTGTCTGACCGCTGGTCAGGGGCGGTTTTAGAATTTGACCTTAGGGTGGGCTTAGCCTCTCATATAAGAATGCAAGGTATCCTATCAAAGCACAAGAACGACTGTCAGTGCTGGAAATGGACGGATTTTAGTCGGGGACTCTTAACAATCTGTGAGGAAAGCTGTAAGGGGGGTCTGTGGGTTCTTCCCCAGATTTATTTTTTATATTTTAGCTGCCAAATACACAATTGTCAAGCAATTTGAAATGCCAAATCTGTTTCCATATAGACCACATTAAGGCTCACATACTGTTAATCTCACTCAAAATAAGTTATTGAGCCCTAAAAAGTATTGTTCATTTATTCATGCTCAACTAAAGTATAGCCATGCATCTTTATTCCTCTCGCTTTGCCGCAAGCAAAGTACACGTAACTGTAGGATTAAATATTTTAATGTCAAAGCGGCTGAGTGAGTGTGTGTCTAATCTCACGTGGCTGCTGTTGCTTTGTTCCAGTTTTAACAAAAAACCCTCTTTCTTGCAGTATTGTATTGAAATCACCTCATTGCTCAAAGTTATTGCAATAAGTAGTAGTTCTCAAACTAAATCACTTTTTCATCATGTTTTACTTTGCTAGCTGGCTAACTAGTTAACTAACTTGAACTTGAAGTCAATGTTACCTAATTAAAGTTGACTTTACTCTGTGAGAGAACAAACGGTCAGACTCAGACTGCTTGTGTTTCTTGACCCTGTGGACCTATTTTTAGTGGTTTTGCTGCCTTGCCAAATCTCAATTACTTTGGTGAGTGATTAAAATGGACAAAAATAAGATCCAGGTTGTAATAAACTGAAATTATCAGTTTAAAGACTTAGCACCAGCCCTTCCTCACCACATAATTTATAAAATACATATAATACCCACAAATGATTATAAAAGAATAAAGGTACATTTGACTCAAAGCTGAACTTGAAAGAATTTTGTCACATCCCTGATTTGACATAATTGCTAGTATACTGCCCTTGCAGCGCGTTTCCATGCAGAGCTAGACAGGTAGCTAACAACTTGATATCCTCCAATAATCACAAGGCTTAACTTTTCTTGATGT
>LKNJ01006862.1:0-14982 GCA_002120245.1 Maccullochella peelii
AGGTCCGTACCAACATGACTGGAAGAGAGGGGGGCGGGGGGGTTGTGACTTTTTACTTTTTGCTGAAACAAGGGTAGTGAAATGTATTTAGTTAAGCAGGGAAGGGTTTTATTTTATGTTTTTTATATTTTATTTCAGCATTTTGAAATAAATAGTTGACACCCAAAAGATGACTTTTAGCACATAGATTGGCTCACCTGATAGAACAATCAGCACTGAATAAACAGATACCCAACAGTACATTAGACATAAAAGCGCCACAAAGTCAATGGTACTTAACACTAACTTATAACTTTGGGGCCTTTTTTACAGTATGTGTGATATGGTTAAAAAGATTAATTTGGTATGTATTATTCAGCTTGAGAAGAACGACTATTTTTATATTTATCTAATCACTAGTAAGGTTCTAAGCAAACTGTTAATTATAGGAGTAGCCTAAGCATAGCCCTATAAAGTAAATTGTATCTGGTGTTTGGCTGGTGGTGTACATGTGTGTATAAAAAAGGTCTGTCAAGTCAAATTGTCTCCTGTGAGAAGGGGAAGGGTCTATCAGTAGTATTAGTCAACTACAGCTACAAAAGGGGGTCTTTCAATTAGTACTTTGATATGTGAGTTTTGAAGCAACATGAGACACCAAACACAAGTTCAAGAGGCCAAATGTGTCCAAAAAGGGGAACCTTCTCAAATATCACACCACCATAAACCAAACACACATAGACTGCATGGATAAAGAGGAACAGCTGTCCCAATTTGAAACTTAGAAACAACAATAGATAAGTTCAGCAAATATTGCTTATTGCCATGCAGCTAATACATTTATATTTTCCCTGTAACGTTTAAAGCCCTTTGTCACCAAATGGATATATATGTTGTATTCTGTCTGCACAGTTCCTAGAGTAAAAACTAGACTTCACATTTGTGATTTGTCAATGCGTTTATGTATGTCTAGGCTGTAATAAATTCAAACTGTGCAGGTGACTATCGAAAGCATAACATTGTATAGACCTACATCATAAGATCCAATTTTATGACAGTCATGAACATGATGCAAGAGGTTTAGCAGAAACTTCAATTTCCAACTTCCCCTGTCCTTTAATTTATCCAAACAGCAAAACGATCTGATTTCTTAGTTTTTCTTCTTCCAGTCTTCTGTAAATATTAGGCTAGAGAAAATGTTTCAGTATAAGAGACAGTTAATGCTAGAAATTGGTGGACGTTTGCAATGTAAATTGGCTTGTATCAAATAATTTACTGATAATCGCTGACTTACTATGTATTAATTAGCAGCAGCTCTAAAGTAATGAACAGTATGTTTAAATACTAATACTATATTATGAGTAACGTGTTGAAGATGTCGTGTGCTGCGGGTGTAGGTTAAACGACACCAAAGTTGTGTCGCGTTTTCAACAAGCTGAGCTAGCTTAGCTAATGAACTACCTCAAAGTCTCTCTCCTCGCGGATCTGTTGGCAGAGCTCCGGTCTCTCACACGGACACACGGTAGCCCCGCAGACCAGGACTACCGACGACAAAAACAGAAGAAACCAGGACATTTTTGGAGCAGGAGGAAGTTTAACCCGAATGAAGTGGGTCCAGTCAGTTTGACTCTCTGTACGGAGGCTGACGTGGTTCAAACTTCAGCCGGTTAGCGTAGGCTACACTGCGAGGTAGTTAGTAACCAAAAGTATACCAAAACGTTGTCATCAAAATAAAAGTTGCATTTTCATTCCCATTAAACATGAATATAAACTTATGTAGCGAATCAGACTGCCAAGGGAGGTCAAACAAAACCTGGGGTAAATATTGACAGATCGATCAGCAATCTGATCTGTCAATATAGCCTATCCTGCCCAGTTTTCATCTTTGTTATGATTAATTTTACAGCTAATCTAAGATTTTTTAAAATAGTTTATTCATCTTAAGAAGTAGCCTAGAAGAATGTTCTCAGTACATAAAGGAACACTTAATCAGTTACCAGTTTATCAGAAAAAATCAAATTCAAAATCACTACAATTTGGTTTCACTGTACAGGAAGGGTATGAAAAATTGTAATCTGAAAAGTAACGAGTAACTAAAGCTGTCAGACAAATGTAGTGGAGGAAAAAGTACAATATTGATGCAGCAGTATAAAGTTGCATAAAATGAAAATTACTACCAAGTACTTGAGTAAATGTACTTATAGTTACATTCCAGCAGTATTCAGTGCTACAACAGTTTTATACACACGATATAGAGTATAGATGTCTTGCTCAACGATGCATGAACAGGGAGAAGCGAAGAGAGCGTTTCATTCACTTTTAGACACCAGCTGTGTGGACACATTACTGACAGACATTCAGAGTTCTCAAGCTCTCTGAGTACACATACATGGCACTTTGCTTTCTATAAAAAAAATGCCCCTGCATATTGAATAGCATTTTGCTTTCCACTAATTTAAGCAAAGCTTAGTTCGCCAATCCAGACCATGTGGTAGCCTTCATGACACAACGCACTGTGAAGGGAAGGGAAAAGCCCTAATATTTCTCTAGAAATACTAGTGAAAACATTTTTCAAGTTAGGGCCTTAGTCATTTGCCGAAAATGTTCATTTCCTCCATATATTTCATTGCTTTTCATTTCCTCTACTTATATCTGTCTTATATATATTAAATATGAATATTTCAAACTAAATGCCTGTAACACTTTTGTGGGGAGAGAAACAATCTAAAGAAAATGTTTTAACCAGTCAGAAAATTAGTCTTTTCTATTACTATTAATAGATTAAATAGGAAATGCTCTTTGCTTCAAACAAGTGATTCCTATTTGATTATTATATATATATATATATATATATATATATATATATATATATATATATATNTCGCATGTAATGCTGTTAAAACATTCTGTATACAATATGTATAAAGGAAGACTGTTAAGGCTTTGTTGCAGAGATAAAATGTTTTTAAAAAGCAGCAAAAATCAGTTTATCCAGTGTCAGCAATTCCATTTAACTTATTTCATCTTCTCATCCTAGTTTTGCTGGACAGTTGGTAGTATCATTTGAAAATGTGTGCACTACAAGTCTGGTTTATATGAATTTGTAGTGTCTTGTAAGCCTGTGCTGGCAGGGCATTTGCATGACACAGTAATTAAAAAAAGCCATCATCATCATCATGAATTTTCATTTGATTTACTTAATTTTAATACAATTTTATTTTAATTTGAAGACTTTGAAACATTGTTACAATGAAAGTTAAGTAAACATATGTTGGATTGTTGCCTTTGGAGTCAACAGTTCCTGGATCAAGTTGACAAAAGTTGTGACAAAATTACAACTCAGGACACAATGACATTTTATTGAAAGACTGCAGTGTTCACAATGATTATGCAACTGAAACCATTCTATACTATCATTTGTGTAATATTTTATTTCACTATAATGTTTTAATCATAATAATGTATGTGAGTTTAAGTCATTGGATGCTCCAAAACTGTTTTATTTTGGCCATTTATTGAATAATAATACATGTAAATTAAATTTGTGGATATTGCGGTGTAGTGAAATGTATGTAGGTTAAATATTTATAGATACATATAAATGTGTAATATTATAAAATAATATAAAGTAGCATTGCATTTCATCTGTTTAAAATGTTGCCATGGGTGAGAATACACCTTTCGATTTGGGACATCAGGCTTTTTGTGCCAGGAAAGCCAAGAGTCAGGTTGTGTTGTACTCATATTGTTTGTCTAGTCTGCATGGTCAGGGCATGGTAACATTAATGACAATGAAAGCTGATCATTAGTTAATGATACATTTTGATGGGCACACAGTCAGCAAAAACTGTCTTTAAAAGAAAGCCTCTAGTTGCAGTCCTTCACATTCACCAGCCATGAAGGTGCTTGTGCTAGCTCTTACTGTGGCCCTTGCAGGTGAGTATGTCTTTGTGCATTTCAAACTAAATCAACTTAGATTTAACGTAAAATTAATTTAATTGTCTGAAAGTGTTGCTTTTTGTGGAATGAGATAATAGCACTGTCATGTAGATGAGTACAGGGCAGACATTCTACAATGAAATTGTGTTTTATTAGGACAAAAATAAAGTAAAATAAATAATGACACAAAAGAATTGTGATTTACTACTACTGTAAATCAGTATCAGTAACGTGTACTACTACTGCACTTGCTGACAGTGTAATGTTGTTGATATATAACCAAAGCAACTACAGAAAAAATAGACATTGAGTTGTTCAGTTTTTAACTGTCTTGCCAGTTAAATACAGTTTGGAACATATGATATATACAGTATAACATTTCCATTTTCCATTACAAATTCATAGTTGTTTATTTTTTTTATTCACATATCTTGTTTGTCTCTTATGAACACCAACATAACACTTTATTCCTATTTTTCAGTGGGTGTCCCAGTCAACCTCAGTAAGTTTTCATTCTATCACATTAAAAATGGAATTCAACTGTTAAAAAACGTTTAACAACTGGTGTGTAAATATAAAAAATTTCTGTTTGTCAGATTCAAACTTTTATTGAAATGCAAATGGGTTCACTAGTTTGTTTTCTTGTCTATTATTGCAGCCCCAGAGTTTGCTACTGGAAAGACCTATGTGTACAAATATGAAGCATTCCTTATGGGCGGCCTGCCTGAGGAGGGTCTGGCACGGGCCGGAGTGAAAGTTCGTAGCAAAGTTATGATCAATACACCGACTGCCAACACCTTCTTGCTGAAGGTAAAGACCTCTAAAATGCTTGATTACAATTTATTTATGACTAATAACAAGTGAACTAGAGTACTGACTTTTCATGTGGCTTATAAACAATCAAGTGTTCCCAGTTCATTCAAACTGTCACTCTTCCTCACAGCTTGTAGACCCTGAAATCTCTGAGTACAGTGGCATCTGGCCCAAAGATGCTTTTATCCCAGCCACCAAGCTCACCTCAGCCCTGGCTGCTCAGCTCTTGACACCCATCAAGTTTGAGTATGCTAACGGTGTTGTCGGCAAAGTGTTTGCACCGGCTGCCGTCTCTGCAACTGTGCTGAATATCTACAGGGGAATCCTCAACATCCTCCAGTTGAACATCAAGAAGACTCAGAATGTCTATGAGCTGCAAGAGGTACAAATAACTCATTTTCATATAGAATTCCACCCACAAAATGCCACAAAACTTAAACTGACGAACTGTGTGTTGATTTTTGTGAACTAGCCTGGTGTTCAGGGTGTGTGCAAGACCCACTACGTCATCACTGAGGACACAAAGGCTGATCGCATCATGCTGACCAAGACCAAGGACCTGAACCACTGCCAGGAGAGAATCCTTAAGGACATCGGCTTGGCTTACACAGAGAGATGCGTTGATTGTGAGGCTGTAAGTGCAATTTCCCTCTCACTTCATACTCTCTAATACAGTACAGTCCTGGAGACTGCTGGTGTGATGATATTGTGGGTCTTGTCAATGCAGAGAGGAAAGACCCTGAATGGAGCCGTCGCTTTTAACTACATCATGAAGCCAGCAGCCACAGGTGCTCTGATCTTGGAGGCAACTGCTACAGAGCTCATCCAGTTCTCACCTTTAAACATCATGAACGGCGCTGCCCAGATGGAGGCTAAGTATGTGGTTTAAATTTTTAAAAAAGAGTGCAATAACATTGTCATAAGCACTAATCTCAGCACAAAGTGTCACAATGCAGATTGATGTAGTGCTTATGTATATTCACAGGCAAATCCTGACCTTCCTGGAGATCAGACAGACCCCAGTTGAGCCCAACAAAGCTGAATATATTCACCGTGGATCCCTGCAGTACGAGTTTGGCAGCGAGCTTCTCCAGACACCCATCCAGCTTCTGAGGGTCAGAAATGCCGAGGCTCAGGTACTTCAGGAAACATTCCCTCTTAATCAGATTTTTGTTGAATTCATCCTGTAGCAACAAATTTGGGAAATGTGGAAAATATTTTGTTTACAGGTTGTTGAGATTCTGAACCACCTCGTGACCTTCAATGTGGCCAAGGTCCACGAAGATGCTCCTCTGAAGTTTATTGAGCTCATCCAGCTGCTGCGTGTAGCCAGATCTGAAAGTATTGAGGCCCTCTGGACTCAGTTCAAAGTTAGACGCGATCACAGGTAACTGCAACTTTCATTCAGAGAAGAACCATTAAAAGAACGTTCCATAGATAATATACTAATATAATATTTCTCTTTCCCAGGCACTGGATCCTGAATGCTGTCCCCGCCATTGGTACTCATGCTGCTCTGAAGTTCCTCAAGCAGAAGTTCATTGCTGGTGAGCTGACTATTGTTGAAACTGCTCAAGCCTTGCTGGCATCTGTGCACATGGTGACAGCCAACATGGAGGCCATCAAGGTTGTTGAGGTAAGTCAACACTAAACGTTTTCTTAAGTTTTTGTAATGATGTGAGAACTGGGACACATAATCAGTTCTTTATTTTCACCGCTCCTCAGGGTCTGGCTATGAACCACAAGGTCCAAGAAAACCCAGTTCTGCGTGAGATTGTCATGCTGGGCTACGGCTCCCTGGTTGCTAAATACTGTGCAGAGAACCCAAATTGCCCAGCTGAGCTTATGAGGGTATGTAACGTTTGTACATGTGTTTTATATAACTGAAAGTTATAACATCAGTGACATGATTGTTTTTTCTGTTCCCCCCACAGCCCATCCATGAACTTGCTGTCCAGGCTGCTGCCAAAGGTGATATTGAGGCGCTCACTGTCACTCTAAAAGTTATGGGTAATGCTGGACATCCTGCCAGCCTTAAGCCAATCATGAAGCTCCTGCCTGGTTTTGGCAGTGCTGCTGCTGGTCTGCCACTCAGAGTTCACACTGATGCTGTTCTGGCCCTGAGGAACATTGCTAAGAGAGAACCCAAGATGGTGAGACTACATTTTCTGATTCCTTCCATTACTAAGAGTGAATGCACTTGAGACCTGTTTTGTTTTGTGCGGTTTTATTTATAACATTCATCTTCGTGCATTAGATCCAGGAAACAGCTGTTCAGCTGTTCATGGACAAGGCTCTCCACCCAGAGCTCCGTATGGTTGCTGCTATCGTGATGTTTGAGACCAAGCTGCCCATGGGTCTGGTGGCTACTCTTGCCAATGACCTCTTGAAAGAAACAAATCTGCAGGTCGCTAGCTTTGTCTACTCTTACATGAAGGCCATGACCAAGAACACCGCCCCTGACTTTGCCTCTGTGTAAGAACTGAAATAATATGTCCTTTTGCAGTTTTTTGCTATTTAAACATGTCAGTAACTAGAGTCTATATTTTAATGATCTGCTCTCAGTGCTGCTGCCTGTAATGTTGCTGTAAAGATCCTCAGCCCCAAATTCGACAGAATGAGCTGCCGCTTCAGCAGAGCTCTGTATTTGGATGCCTACCACAGTAAGAGTATAACAGAATAATAATTTGTCATCAGAGAGTTCAGATTAAAACATGTGGTTTGACGGTTCGTATTTTGCCCTGCAGACCCCTGGATGATAGGTGCTGCTGCCAGCGCCTTCTACGTTAACGATGCTGCAACTCTTGTGCCAAGAGCCATTGTGGCCAAAGCTCGCACCTACTTGGCAGGAGCTTATGCTGATGTTCTTGAGGTATGACAATCATGTCTTTAACAGCTAGTTAACACAATGAAAGGTTCTTACATATCTGTCATGTCCCTCTATTATACACCTTCATTATACACTATTGTCAAATCATAACAGCAAAAAGAAGGAAATGCAGCTAGCCTTTTGAATTAATGTCTACACCTCAGGCTGTTTACCAATGCCAAGAATCCTAAGGTTAGCTTAACATTAGATATAATCTCTAATTTTTCAATCTGCTTCAAACACGCTTAGTTAATATGGCTATATACACCTTGCATATTGTATTTTTAGTAATAATTTTAAAAACACTTACCCATCAGATGCTATTTTTCTTTTTTTCAGCTTGGAGTGAGAGTTGAGGGAATCCAGGAGGCCCTTATGAAAATGAAAAACGAGGCTTCTGAGAACGCTGACAGGATCACCAAGATGAAACAAGTTATGAAGGCTGTAAGTTTAAGGGATCATTCAGATGCTAAATATACTTTTCTTTTAAGAATTATGTAATTAAAGCACATTTTTGTTCATAGAAGCTACAGTGTTTAATTTACTGTTTTCTTCCTCACACAGCTTTCTGAGTGGAGGGCTCAACCTTCAAGCCAGCCCCTGGCCTCTGTGTATGTGAAATTCTTCGGACAGGAAATTGCATTTGCCAACATTGACAAAGCCATTGTTGATCAGATTATTGAGGTACAGCATCTTCTACTGCACCAATGACTGCTGAGTAATAATTTTATTATGAACTGAATATCTGATGTCTTCGCAATTTTATGTTTACAGATTGCCAGTGGACCTGCAGTTCACACTTATGGCAAGAAGGTTTTGGATGGTCTGCTGTCTGGTTTCGCATTCCATTATGCTAAACCAATGCTGGTCGCTGAGGTTCGTCGCATCTTTCCCACCACTGTTGGTCTGCCCATGGAGCTCAGTTTCTATACTGCTGCTGTGGCTGCTGCATCTGTTGATTGTAAGATCCGCTGGTATAGATTAACTGTTGCTGATTTGAGAAAATGATTTATACTGATACTGAAAATGTGTTGTTTTTCATAGTGCATGCCACTGTGACACCACCTCTACCTGAGAACTTCCACGCTGCCCAGCTTCTGAAGTCTGATATCAACATGAGGGCTGCCATTTCACCAAGGTAATACAGTTGTAGCTTACTTGACAACTAATTAAGCTTCTTTTCACCAGTTTAACTATCTTAAATCAAAGACAAATTCAGGGATATCACCCTTAAAGTTGATATTTTCTGTCCCTTGCAGTGTTTCCATCCATACATACGCAGTTATGGGAGTGAATACTGATCTCATCCAGGCCACCCTGCTGTCAAGAGCCAAAGTTCACACAATTGTTCCTGCCAAGGTGGAAGCAAGAATTGACATGATTAAGGGCAACTTCAAGCTTCAGTTTCTTCCTGTTCATGGCATCGATAAGATCGCATCTGCACTGTATGTACTTTTCCTTAAGTAACATGTATCACCCAGTTTTGAAATGTTTTCTTAAAACTATTTTTCCTTTCTCCGACAGTGTTGAGACTTTTGCTGTTGCAAGAAATGTGGAAGACCTCGCAGCTGCCAAAATCACACCAATAATTCCAGCTGAAGTTGCAGCTCAGCTGTCAAGGGAGACCTTCACTTCAAAGATTTCTAGGATGGCATCCTCTGTGGCTGGTGGCATGGTGAGTTTGATTTACTGACCACCTTTTTTCAGCATCTACCCTGTTCTAAATTAATGCGGTAACCTCTGTTGTGGTTTTACAGTCAACATCATCTGAAATCATTCCTGCTGACCAGCAAAGCAAAATTGCCAGCCAACTGAGACTCCCCAAGGCTTTCACAAAGAAAATGTGTGCTGCAATTGAGACCTTAGGTATCAAGGCATGCACTGAGATTGAATCTCGCAACGCCGCCTCCATCAGAGACGGTCCACTCTACGCCATTATTGGAAAACATGCTGTCTCTGTTGAGGTTGCTCCAGGCAAGTGAAATGGATGACATTAAATTACTGATACAGGTAATTTTGTAAGAAGTTGCTAAACCGTGATGTATCGATTTATTTATTTGGTTGCAGCTGCTGGACCAGTTGTCGAGAAGATTGAAATTGAGATTCAGGTTGGAGATGAAGCAGCAGAAAAGATCATCAAAGTGATTAACCTGAGCGAGGAAGAGGAAGTTATTGAGGACAAGAACGTCCTGATGAAACTCAAGAAAATCCTGGTTCCTGGTCTGAAGAACAGCTCAGCGTCTTCCTCCAGTTCCAGCAGCTCTCGCTCCAGCAGCTCCCGTTCAAGCAGCTCTTCCTCCGCATCATCCAAGTCTTCCTCCAGCTCCTCTTCTCACCGCAAGAGCAAGGTGGTCGACCTAAATGCTGCCATCAGTAAGAAATCAAAGAGACAGAACAGCCACTCCAGCAGCTCCTCCAGCAGCCGATCAAGCCGTAGCTCCAGCAGCGCCCGCAACAGCCGCTCATCTTTCCAGAACAGAAGCCGCCATTCCAGCTCCAGCTCCTCAAGCTCCAGCTCCCAGTCCAAGGTGAGACAACTTAACCTCTGAACATGTAAAAAACAGTAGAATCCAAAAGTATGTGCAGGAATTAATCTACAAATTTTTCTGTTGCAGCAAGAGCTGAATGAGATGAAGTTTATCAAGGACCACACCCACCAGGTAACTACCAGATGGTTTTGTAAAGAGCATGAGACAGCCATATCATGTACTCTTGAGCAGGCTAAATGTATTTTTTTTTGTTTGCAGCATGACCTTTCCACAGCCCGTGCCAACAGCAAGAGCAGTGCCTACAGCTTCCAAGCCATCTACAATAAGGTAAGTCATTTGCAGTCTCTTGTATTCAGTGGAAAAAAATCACAATTTTCATTAACATCAATCTCTGGTTTACACTTTAAGGCCAAGTACCTCGCTAATGCTGTCACTCCCGCTGTGACCATTCTCATCCGTGCTGTGAGAGCCGACCACAAGGTTCAGGGATACCAGATTGCAGCTTACTTAGACAAATCCACAGCCAGACTGCAGGTCATTTTTGCCAACCTGGCCGAGAATGACCACTGGAGAATCTGTGCTGATGGTGTGATGCTGAGCTACCACAAGCTGATGGTAACAACTTTGATTTTGATTGAGATGGCAACAGTTGTTAGAAATTTCTGTGATGCTTGAGATTTTAACTCTGTTTCTTAGGCCAAGATTGCCTGGGGCATTGAGTGCAAACAATACGCGACTGAGATCACAGCTGAGACTGGTCTTGTGGGTAAAGAGCCTGCACTCCGCCTGAAGATGTCCTGGGACAAACTTCCAAAGAACATCAAGCACTACGCAAAGAAGTAATGTCACAAACTAATACAGATTTTCATCTGTTTTATAAAAACCTGCAAAACAAAGTAATGAATTCCTAAGTACTCTCTGCAACTAACTTTTCATTACTTTCTTTTGATGAGATTTCATTTTCCAACACACCTATCTATCCGGTGCAACACTCAAGTTGAGATTTATTAAAAACTTAAAAATAACCATAACCTTATGTCTGCCTAGGCTCTCTGAGTACATTTCCAGAATCGCTTCAAACATTGGAGTAAGCTTGGAAAAGGTCAAGAATGTTCGTAATCAGATCAAACTGACTGTGGCAGTTGTTTCTGAGACAAGCCTGAATGTTGTGCTGAGGACACCAAAGGTGCAGTTTGATTGCCCATTATTTTACACACAGAAATTGTCTGCATCATACTTTGTCACCCAGTTTGTATATATGCACTCTCAATAACCATTCGATTTCATATTACAGAGGACCATTTACAAACTTGGCGTGCGTCTGCCTGTTTCTCTGCCATTGGGAAACACTGCTGCTGAGCTGGAAGCATACCAGAGCAACTGGGCTGACAAGGTCTCCTACATGTTCACCAAGGCTCATGCAGGTGAAAACATTTAAAGGAACAGGTTTTACTGAATAGTCAGGCTGATCAGTAAATGGCTAACTTACTGATTAATCTTTTTTTATCCTTTCCAGCTGAGTGCACCATGGTCAAAGACACACTGATCACATTCAACAACAAGAAATACAACAACGAGATACCCCACTCTTGCTACCAGGTTTTGGCTCAGGATTGCACCCCAGAACTTAAATTCATAGTTCTGCTGAAGAGGGACCAAACACAGGAGCATAACCAGATCAGTGTGAAGATTGCAAACGTGTAAGAACGAGTAGTATTTATATCTAAATTGTGGGAATTGTCCAAAAGGAGAGAGACAAAATTTCAAAATCTGGAAATCCAGAAATGAACTATAATACATGTATTTAAATTGTTTTTCAACAGCAATATCGACATATATCCGAAGGACAGTGCAATCACAGTGAAGGTTAATGGAGTAGAAATCCCCATCAGCAACCTGCCATATCAGCATCCCACAGGTTTTTTATCTTATTAATTCAACTTTAACTGTCATGATAAAATTATTCAATTTGTTGAACGTTTAGAAAATCACTATTTACATATAATTGCATTCATTTTAGGCAAAATTCAGATCATACAGAGAGGTGAAGGCATCGCTCTCCATGCCCCCAGCCACGGTCTTCAGGAGGTCTACTTTGATATGAACATATTGAAGGTGATACAAGAAATCTATTAGATTTAGATTTAAATTTGACTTGGATTAAAATTTTTATTAATCTGCATACCGGTAATGGGGCAAACGCTGAACTGTTTGGGTTTTTTTTCAGGTTAATGTTGTGGACTGGATGAAGGGAAAGACATGTGGACTCTGTGGAAAGGCTGACGGCGAAGTCAGACAGGAGTTCCGCATACCCAACGGACGCGTGACCAAGAACGCAGTCAGCTACGCTCATTCCTGGGTTCTGTCTGGACAGAGCTGCCGTGATGCCTCTGGTAATACTTACAGTACCTGCTTCAGCTTTCTCTGTTAGAATATGATTTATACGTAGGATGCCAAAATGCAGCATATAAAGAAATTAGCATGATGATAACAAACCCACACCAAACCAGTATTTTAGTAGATTATTGAAAAAACTGTTATATAAAGAATTTGGTTTCAACTAAGGACTGCTGTAGGTAAACATATGCATATTTACAGTGCTTACCTTCCTTTTTCACCCTTTTCCAGAGTGTTACATGAAGCTTGAATCTGTGAAGTTGGAGAAGCAGATGATTGTCCATGGCCAGGAGTCCAAATGCTACTCTGTTGAGCCTGTGCTGCGCTGCCTG
Organism: Maccullochella peelii; assembly: GCA_002120245.1. Taxonomy (NCBI): domain Eukaryota; kingdom Metazoa; phylum Chordata; class Actinopteri; order Centrarchiformes; family Percichthyidae; genus Maccullochella; species Maccullochella peelii. The sequence continues at coordinate 12,816 of LKNJ01006862.1, forward strand.
CCCAGCTGCACGCCAGTGAGGACCACAACCGTCACTGTTGGCTTCCACTGCCTGCCTACTGGTGAGTCTGCAAGAAATCACAGCTGGTTCACAAAACTGAATTATACTACATCTTTCTTATGATCTTGTTCAGTGCCTGACAGCTTTACCCTCTCTATTTTTGCAGGTTCTAACCTGAACCTCTCAGGGGGTCTGAGCAGCATCTTTGAGAAGAGCGTTGACCTGAGGGAAACAGCAGAAGCCCACCTGGCCTGTCGCTGTGCCGCTCAGTGTGCTTAATCTAATTGTCTTCAGTCATAATATGTTTTAGTTTTTCTTTCATGCAAGTATTATTAATTGCTTTGAACTGTAAATTTAAATAAATTGCAGAAGCATGTGAAGCTTGTGTTGTCTGAAAATCTTTACAAATGAGTTTTCAATGACAAACATTTTTTCTTACAATCTTTGGTGGCAAAGTCACAAAACTCTAAACTATGAAGTCATGAACAGCCTGGATGTGGCCCCATAGGATTTTAAAAAAAAAACCCAGCCCCTTTCTTTGTCCTTATTTTACAGACTGGATCCTCCAGTCTACTCAGTCTAAGATCATTAAAGAAATAATATCATATGTGTAGCAATATTAGTCTCACACAGCAGCACCAAATACGTGGGCCTTAATACAAATGGATACAAATTGAAGTAGAGAGTTGATACTCAACTTTGGCTATCAGAAATAATCATTATTTATATAAAATAACAGAATTTAAGTAACATTAAATTCACCTCGGGGCACCACCCTTGAAAAAGGAAAAAGATAGCCAATTAATTACTTCAGTCTCAGTCTAAAGGTTGCTATAGAGCTCTTGACTTGTGTACAGTGACCTTAATACTTAATACATACAAACCACATAGTGGATGCATCATTCAGCAGCTGAGAGGTTATTCGGAAGCGGAGTGAAATACTTTACGATTCTTTATCATGATTATATTGAATAAAGATCCTATTCCTGATCTAACGCTAAATTACTTTAGGTAATCTATAGCATCAACCCTAATATCACAGGAAAAGTAAAGTTTCACCTGGTGGTTCAGATAGCCAGGGCAGAAGTCTCTCTGGAGGGGAGGAGGGAGACATTTCTCGTGTGGGCCCGTCCTGGAGCTTTCGGGCCTCCTCGGGTGTGCTCGTCCCCACGTGGTGACTATGCTCAAGACGCCGGTCTCTCCGTCAGGCATCTTCAGGGTGCTTTCAATCCCTCGTAGCGATTCGGCTTGAATCGGAGGTTTCTCTCTCTGTCAGCAGGGAGAGGAGTGATAACATCTTCACACACCCCCACTTGGCTGAGGTGTGCAGGATTCAGAGTTTCTTCAGAACAGAGGTTGAATAGTCTTCCAAGACAGTTCTTGCTTCCAAAGTTCTGTGCGGCTTGGATGCCGCTGACAGGCAATCTTCTGGGCCTGCTCTGTGTCAGGCTCTAAAGGGCAGAGCCAAGTGCAGGTCTGCCTCATCCCTCATGTCTCGTCCCAGGCGAGCAGGCAGATAAAAGTCAATCAGAGTAAAAGGTCAAGGGAAGAGTCATAAAAGAAGAGAGTGATCTTAGGGTGTCTTCTTGTCTTGTAGTCAAGAAGACACTTTACTCCACCCTCCCTAGATCTATTCTGTCTTAACTAATTTCTTTGTTCCAATTTCTTTTTAAAGAATTCATTTAGGTAATTAAATGTATCATTTTATCATCAATTTATGTCTGATGCTTCCATATTTAATAGTGTGGCATTCTCTGCTGCAGAACAATACCAAACACCTCATAAAGACAGTCATAGACAGTGTTGAAACCAGGTTTAAATGGCAATTATAAACAAGATGTTATTGTAACAACACACATACATATTTACCATACATGTCTGTATACAGTATATATGCATATGTGTACCTATATGCACAGCAAATTAATGAGTAAATCAGAATAAACTCAATATATACCAGGGTTCCTGTGATCAGGGAGATGTCTCTGTCTTTCTCCTAAGAGGAGAAGAAAACAAGCACATGCTGTGTGTGTGTGTGTGTGTGTATGCGTGTGTGTGTGTGTGTGCGTGTGTGTATGCGTGTGTGTGTGTGTGTGTGTGTGTGTCACAACTGGGGAATCTGTTAACAATTCAGTGACACATAAACTTAACCCATGCACATAGCTCT
>LKNJ01006863.1:373-18974 GCA_002120245.1 Maccullochella peelii
TGAAGGATTTATAAACTAGCAGCAGCACTTTAAAATCTGTTCTATAAGTAACAGGAAGCCAGTGTAAGGATTTAAGGACAGGAGTAATGTGCTCAGTTCTCTTGGTTCTTGTTAGAACTTTAGGTTTGATTTGGAATGATGATGATAATGAATATGCGCTCCAACAACATTAAATTACCTTGTCCAGGATGAGGCAGATTTTGTAGTCTGAAGTATGAATATCTTGAGTGAATTTCAGTGCTCAATGCTCACATTCATTAATGGATGCCAGACACACAAATGTGTCTTCAGAGGGATTTCATATGATTAACAGTGATCATTTTGCTTCGTATTGAATATCTTTCCCCAGAAAATGTTCCCACACGTAATTCTGACGTGGACTACAGATTTCTGGAGGCAGCCAAAGCAGGGGATCTGGACACAGTGCAGGTAAGTTCACTGTTTCTCCTCTAGTTTTTGTACACTAGGCCTGTTTTTGTATTTGTTTTTTTTTATTTTTTATTTTTTTTTGCTCTCTTGAAGAATTTATGGCACTGAAATTTCACATGCTCGCTACTAGCAGTGGTTTGCAAATGACTGTGAAGACCCCATTTTAATTGTAAACCTGTAATTAAATAAACCACTCAGCTGAGTTGCTAATTCTCATACGGTCTCTGTGTATGGCAGCAACTTTGCACCCCCCAGAATGTAAACTGCCGGGACTTGGAGGGCCGCCACTCCACTCCTCTCCACTTTGCAGCTGGTTACAACAGAGTGGCTGTTGTTGAATACCTGCTACACCATGGAGCTGATGTCCACGCCAAAGACAAGGGGTGAGTTCTTTGCTACCATCTTGTCCATCTGTAGGTTATATAATAAATGTAATGAATTAATCAAATATGAGCTGGTATTTGATTTGAAGATTTTCCCTACTGTTTTTCCTCCTCCAGCGGTCTGGTTCCCCTCCATAACGCATGCTCCTACGGTCACTACGAAGTGGCTGAGCTGCTGGTCAGACATGGAGCTTCAGTCAATGTGGCCGACCTGTGGAAATTCACGCCGCTTCACGAGGCTGCAGCCAAAGGCAAATATGAGATCTGCAAACTGCTGCTCAAAGTGAGGATCTATTATTGTCACCTGTCACAAGTATTGTTGTACATTCATTTGTGTCCTGTGTTAGGTTTTGTTGTGGTGATGAACCCAAAAGGGGGAAATGCATCACTTTGACCTGTGAAGTCACACATTCTATACACACCAAACATATAACAGTGCAATAAAAAAAAACTCAAACTCTTTTGTTTCAGCATGGAGCTGACCCATCCAAGAAGAACCGTGACGGCAACATGCCGCTGGACATGGTGAAAGATGGAGACACAGACATCCAGGACCTGCTGAGGGGTGATGCTGCCTTGCTGGATGCTGCCAAGAAGGGCTGCCTGGCCCGAGTCCAGAAACTCTGCTCCCCAGAGAATATCAACTGCAGAGACACACAGGGACGTAACTCCACACCACTCCACCTCGCAGGTATTCAATACTAGCTGCCTTGACATGTTTCTGGTTTTGTCTTCTTTGTACTGAATGTGGCATTGACAGGGAAGTGAAAGACTTTAACTTTTGTCTAGTCCCCTGTTGGAAGTTTTGGAAAGTGCAAAGCTTGCAACATTGTTTTTGATGCTGTATGTGCTTTTGTTTTGTCTTGCTATGTTTGTTTTTTTCTGTCTATCTTCTGTACTCGGGTCTTTCTTGCTAAAGAGATCTTGACCTGATTAAATAAAGGTTATATATGTTTTTGAAAATGAGTATTTTAAATGCTGTACTTATGCAGAATGTTAATAAATGTACATTTTCATGGTCTGGATTCCTGCTCCTTCTCCTCAGCTGGCTACAACAACCTTGAGGTGGCAGAGTATCTGCTGGAGCATGGGGCAGATGTCAACGCCCAGGACAAAGGAGGCCTTATCCCTCTCCACAATGCTGCTTCTTATGGGGTCAGTCTCAACAACATAAACACTAACACATAACTTATTAAATACAGATCCTGTGGGATTTGATTTACACATTGGAATTGATAAGAATGTAAGTTAGGCATGTATAATTTTGCTTCTGCCTGAGCCTGTTCAGTCATTAATTCATAGACTTGTTGATTTTGTTTATACTTACTGTATTATGTATAATGACTGAATAAAAATACCACTACTACTAAAATACTACTACATCTAAAAGAAATGTATTGTAGTGGTGGTCTTGCCTTCAGCTCCTGTAAATTCTATCAGTTACTGTTAGTTGGTTCTGTGTTATTTTATTGAACTTAAACTTCACACTGACTCACCCTCTGTTGCCTCTCTTCCTCACAGCATGTGGACATTGCAGCCCTGCTGATCAAGTACAATACGTGCGTGAATGCTACAGACAAATGGGCTTTCACACCCCTCCATGAGGCGGCCCAGAAGGGTCGTACACAGCTCTGTGCGCTGCTGCTGGCTCATGGAGCCGACCCCACCATGAAAAACCAAGAGGGCCAGACTGCCCTGGACCTGGCCACGGTAACAGCTTCTGTCAAACGGACACTGAAATGTGTTTTTCAGGTCTAGATAAGTGGTGGGAAAATGGTTTATATTTTATATATATAACAAAAGTCAATATTTTCACTTAATAGTTCTCTAGTTACATGAGTGCCTTACTGCTGTTTTAGACTCTTGTTCATTGAGGGCACTAAACTGATCACTGTATCACGTATCTGCCGGAACTTAAATCAGGCTCCTTTCAACTAGTTTTTCTCTGCCCTTCCTGCAGGCTGATGATATCCGGGCCCTGCTGATGGACGCCATGCCCCCAGACGCTCTGCCCAGCTGCTTTAAGCCGCAGGCCACAGTGGTCAGCGCCTCAGTCATTTCCCCGGCCTCCACACCATCCTGTCTGTCTGCTGCCAGCAGCATAGACAACCTGGCCGGACCGCTCACTGAGCTGGCTGCTGCTGCTGCCGCCGGGTCCTCCGGAGTGGCAGATGGAGCCACAGGCACTGACCGCAAGGAAGGGGAAAGTAAGTTAGTCACATTTATCATATTGAATACTGGTCAGTTTACAAAGATGGTGAATTATTTTCCATTCAACTCTAACACCGTGTTTTTTCCCAGTGGCAATGCTGGATATGAATATAAGTCAGTTCATGAAGAGCCTGGGCCTGGAGCACCTGAGGGACATCTTCGAGAGGGAGCAGGTCAGATATCTCAAAAATACTTCATATACTTAAAGCTAAAAACAACTCATGCATTGCACAAGTTTAACCGTTAATTTCCAATTAGTATTTGATGTCTGTCTTTCAGTCAATCCCAGAAGACAGAACAACATCCTGATGTTTTAAATGCAGTGGGTTTAGAAAAACAGTCTACTGATTGGCAGACACTGAGATGAATTGTCTTGTTTATTTCCTGTGGAGCTGTTGCCATTGTTAATATCATAAATAGAATAGATGTAAACTCTGGTGTCTGGTTATTTGTTAAAGTGGCTGGCAGTTGGAGCAAACAGACCAACAGCACAATATTGAGTTGATTTTACCGGGTGGTATAAACTTCTCAACCTGCTGTTTCTTTTTTCCAGATCACCCTGGATGTGCTGGCTGACATGGGTCACGAGGAGCTGAAGGAGATTGGAATTAACGCCTATGGCCACCGACACAAGCTTATCAAGGGGGTTGAGAGGCTGCTGGGCGGCCAGCAAGGTCTGGAGGCATCCGTTTGTTTTCTGTTAAAAAGCACATGTTTATTTTTTTTTAAATACTACCACAAGGAGCCACTAAAGTGTCTATTATTTTTTATTTTCCAAAAACAAAGTCAGAAAAAAAGGTGGCACTCCACAGCAGAAGCCAGTGTGTAACTGTATTGTTGTTTTTCAGGCGCCAGCCCCTACCTGACATTCCACTGTGCCAACCAGGGCACCATCCTGATAGACCTCGCCCCAGATGACAAGGAGTACCAGTCTGTGGAGGAGGAGGTGAGTCGAGTTCACACGCTTTGTTGGTGTTGTTTTTTACTGCTATGCTGATTTTTATTTTTTTTTTTGCAATTTTTTTTTTTTCAACAGGAGCTGCTAATGATCAGAAATTTGTATTTAAACAGGAACTGAATATTGACGCAAACTGAACACATTTCCAAAAACAATTCTTTGCTCTGATTGTGTACAACGGTTTGCAAAGAACTAAGGCTACAAATCCCACACGAAGGCATTTAAAATAACTGCATCATAGCGAAATATGTAGATTCAGGCAGCAACTAGACATGGCTGGTAAAAATGCTTGATTAATAAACTGAGAAGCAATAGCAAAAATGTGCAGACCATTTTCTGATAGCTAGTAGTAGTGTGCCTGATTATAAAGCCACTGTGTTTTTGTTGTCTCCCTCAGATGCAGAGCACCATCAGAGAGCACAGAGACGGAGGCAACGCTGGTGGTGTGTTCAGCAGATACAACATCATCAAGGTCTGAACCAGGAATCTGTCTGCACTTGATCTGTCTGTGTTGATAATCCACACAACACTGAACAGCTTTTACAGGGACTATATTTTTGGTAGTGTTAATGAAAACTGTGTAAAGCAGACATGATGCCCAACATTTTGTGTATCTGTCATATTGGGCCCCACAGATTCAGAAGGTGGTAAATAAGAAGCTGAGGGAACGTTACACCCACCGGCAGAAGGAGATCGCAGATGAGAACCACAACCACCACAATGAGCGGATGTTGTTTCACGGTAAGCACACCCAGTGTTACACCATCTGTTTGTTTTATGTGTCTCATTTGAGTTTAGTTCTTCAAAAACTAACTTCAGATTTTTATTTGTCCGGTATCTATTTGTAAATGTGTAAAGAATTGCATGTCAATTACTGTATATGATGTTGTCACGTCTTCCTTCAGGTTCCCCGTTCATCAACGCCATCATCCACAAAGGCTTTGATGAGCGCCACGCATATATAGGAGGGATGTTTGGAGCAGGGATCTACTTTGCAGAGAACTCCTCAAAGAGCAATCAGTACGTCTATGGCATCGGTGGAGGCACAGGCTGCCCGACGCACAAAGACCGATCCTGCTACCTGTGCCACAGGTAACTTTGACTTGACATGAACCTTGACTAGCAAACTAAACCACAACACTGAAAGATGTTTTGGTTGTAAAACTACTTTGTTTCCATTTGTTCTTTATCAGAGTAAAGGTTTTATATGCAATATTGTGGGGATAGACCTTTCTCCTCTCATCCGCACTCTCAGGCAGATGCTGTTCTGCCGAGTGACCCTGGGGAAGTCCTTCCTACAGTTCAGTGCCATGAAGATGGCCCACGCCCCCCCAGGACACCACTCGGTGATCGGGCGGCCCAGCGTTAACGGCCTGGCCTACGCTGAGTATGTCATCTACAGAGGAGAGCAGGTGAACACAGACACCAGCGTGTTTAGGCTATAACATTAGCAAAAAATACATTAAACATCTGCTGTGTAATGTTGGCTAATGTCTTGCTATATTTTTCCTTCAGGCCTACCCAGAGTACCTCATCACCTATCAGATCCTTAAACCGGAGAGTGCAGCCCAGTCTGCAGCAGGAGCTGAGCAGAAGTCGTAGTTACTTACATCTCTCTCTCTCACACACACACACACACACACACACACACACACACAAGGACTCAATGCTTGTTATGTTCTCCTTTGTATTGCAAATACCTAAACACCTTTTATTTACCAAACACATTTCCAGTCTCCTGTCCAGTAGAACCCATGGTGACCAGTGCTTCATGAGCAGATATGCTGTATAATACTGTCCTACTCGTGGTGATGATGACACACATTTTAGTTTTTCTGCATCGGCTGCATGTTAATACAGAAGCATGTGAGGCCCAATAGCGTGCGTGGGTTAGTTCTTTCCCCCTCCCCTCCTCACCAATCAGGAGGATGCTTGTAGAGACTTTGAAGTATCAGCATTAACAGTTTGCCACTCTGTCGCCTCATGCATTGTGACTGTGCAGTATCACCGACCCCTCACCTCTATACACACACACACACAAACACACACACAGTGTCACTGTCAAAGCCTGAAACCTGTGGACAACTACTGCCCAACCATATCTTGGTTCATCCTGTATAGAATGGCCTCTGGTAACTGTGATTTTAATGCTAACCTATAACACTACCAAACAGGTAACAGCAGTGCATTGTTGCTATGCTGTCATAGCGACTGTCCGAACTGTCACCCCAAGAACACTACAAACACTGAACTGAAATGTTTTTTAGTGGTTTTATTCAGGGCTGGACGTGCTCGATTGAGAAAGGACTCTCTGTCAAATCACAAAAGTTGAGGCTATTTTATTGTCATTACAATATAGATTTGTATGAGAAGATGTGTGCTCAGTGACAAAGCTGAAATGCAATGTAAGGCATCATTATTACATAAGGTTATACTAAAGGTGTGGATGTTGTACATTAAAAGCATTATATATATATGACTGTGCTTCAAGACAGTATAGTCGGTAAATGTTCACAGTGTTAAAATGTGCTTGTGATGCCTTACAAGTTAACACCCGATAGCCAACTCATTAAAGCACCCTTTCTGTCGCCATGGTCTTACTCAGACATCCCACATATAAGGATTTGCACTTTTACATAGAAGCCTATTTAAGTTATTTTGAATTTCAATTGCAAATTTGCGGGGAAAAAATATTTGTACAGGTTGTGTAAATGGTTGTGTATAACTGTTGCTGTTTAACAGTATATTTGAGTTCAGCTGTAAATGACATGAATTTTCCTTTCATGCCTTCTTGATTCTCCCTTTTTTTTTTTCTCTTTTCTTTTTTTTTTTTTTTAAATAAATGTCCCATTAACAGCTTGTTGTTTAATGTTTCATTTAAAATGGTGTCAAAACTGTCATCGTGATTATTGCTGTAGAATGTTTTTAGTTTCTGTCTTCACTGTACACAAGATATTATCATGAAAAACTGAAAGCCTCTCTGTTGATGCAGTAGTAGCACAGTAATTATGGTGTAACGTGATATCATACGAAGAAGCACCCAGGTAGTTTTTGACCTTGGTAGTCACTTGTGCAAAGGTGCAATGGAAGGAATATTAACACTTAGCTTCAAGGAAATCAAGACCACACATTTTCTCATAAGTAAACTTCATAGCTACATACTGTATCAAGCCACAACCAGGTGGTGCTGTAGGGGATGTACCAACATTTTGGGCTCTGCAATGCTGATTGGCTGTTTCTTTGATATTGGGGCTTGGTCCTGACATACTGTATGTCCTCTAGGATTACCAACTAGGCACCTACATTTAGTATGGTAGTATGAAACTGTATGTACTACACCGTGATTTACTTTGTACCTCATTATGCAAAAACAGTAAATCTATTCCACTGACTCTTGACTTATTGATCATGTTTATAGAATTCAGGGTTAATAGATGTGCCAAAAATAGGATACATCACACTTTAACCGTAGAAATCTGTTCTGATACAATTTGTGAAGCAAATAAAATGTCTTTATTATTCCTGTAGGCTTCACAATTCAGTACTGTACACACTTAAATCCAATTCTAATTTAGTGTTTTTGTTTGTTTACATGCATCCTTTTAATTTGCTCTTTATGAAAACAAACTGCTTCCCTAAAAGACTACATCAACAGGGTCGCACGCATTAAACGTCATCATAATCAGCTGTCTGCGACTGCAGCTCGCTACTGGAGTGGAGATGTGTTTGAGTTGTTGTGTTTCAGTCTTGTTAAAGTGAGTTATGTACAACGTGTAAGGCATGTTGAGGTTACCTTGACCCGTCGGGACTAATTTCACATTGTTTAATAGCCATTTAAGCTAGCGCGACATACAAAGTTGCCATGCTCGGTCGCAGACATGCAGTGGAAAACTTTTTCTGTCTTTGCGTTATTCCTTAACATTACGGAATCTTCAAGAGCTTCTTATGTCATCACAGTTGATGTGGGGAGACCAGTAGGAGAACTTAAACACTTCTGGAGAAGCACTGGTTTCTGGTAGGTCAAATATGAATTGATTTTATTCATACGTATTCCAGCAAAATACACAGTGGTGGACAGCAAGCAGTGAGGAAGTAGTTGAGATTTTATTGAAATGGACAAATTAATGTGGGTTTATTTTCAAACCGAATCTAGCAGAAGACCTCTGCAATTAATGAGAGGTATTAAATACTTTCGCACCTAGTAACCATCTTTAACAAACCCAGGGCATTTTTAAAATGTCAGTTTTTTTCAGTGTAGATTGGTATAGCTTTCCCAAGAGGACTGTCAAATCACATGACTGTCTGAAGCTACACTTTCGTATTAAGTCTATGAACAAGCTGGTATATAAAACCTATTGTAAATCTATAAATTGCATTTCTGTGTCAGTGGTGCATTACAGAGTTAAATAGGAGGCTCTTCTCTGTGTTTAGCCCCCCGCTCCCTCACACCCAGGCCCACCAGTTCGACCTGAGCATCGACCAGCAGCTGAACCTGGCCTATGTGGGCTCAGTCCCCCATGGAGGGATCCAGCAGGTCAGGATACACTGGATGTTGGAGCTGGTTACTGCGCAGTAAGTGAACTAGCAAGTGGAGTCCATCCAGTCTTGCCATAATACGCTCATGTGAAAGAAAACATGCCACTTTGTATCATTTTAAGATTTGTCTAGTTTGAAGATGACATACATTGAGGATCAGAGTGTTCTTTTATGATAAATTACAGCTGTCTGGTTTTGTTGTTGTAGAGACATTGGAGGGCGACCCCAGTACAACTTCACTAAACTGGACCAGCTGATAGAACTGTTATGGATTAATGGACTCCGACCAGGTATTGCACCTCAACCCCCGTTGAAAAACATCATCGTATTATTTAAAGTCATCTTCTTCCCAAATACATCACACTAGTTTTCATGTTTTCATCTGGTTCGAGGTTGGTGCTTATTGGATGAAACCTTCATTTTCTCCTACATGATTGTTACATGGTTAAGTGAATATTATTGAGGCACTGTTGCCCCAAATGCTTTCATTAAGGTTTAAGGTACAAAAAGAACCTACTGGTGAAATGTGACTTTGCTGATCTCCGTTGTGCTTGTGACATGTGGCTGTAAGTATCTGAATTGTAACTAATTCCTGCATTTCTGGTTTTCAGGTTTCGAACTGATGGGCAGTGTCTCCAACTACTTCACTGACTTTGAGGACAAATCACAAGTGGTCGAGTGGAGAAATCTGGTTTATCTCATAGCCAAGAGGTACATCGGTGAGTGAGTGCCAAGTACCATTGTTTTATCCTTATTATATTGTATATGTTGTTTGCACTCCATACCATGTAATCATGGCCAATAAAAACCTGAACCTGAAAAAATACATGAGTTGTAATTAAGTAGGGTTATCCCTATGTAATACCCCCACAGAAACATTCATTAAACTTATGTGCAAATGTTTCTTGTGTAATTTGACGCAACCTTTACTGAAAAGTAGACCAAAACAGACTTTAAAACTTAATCTGCACTGTATGACCCTGCTTCTATATAATGTGATTTCTGTCATGTTTTGTTAAATGTTCATTATTGATTCTAAATTGCAGGCAAGTACGGCCTGGGAAGTGTTTCTCAGTGGAACTTTGAAACATGGAATGAGCCCAACAACCATGACTTTGATAATGTCACCGTGTCAATTCAAGGTAAACCCATAATGCATCCATGCAGCATTATTCTTTAAGTGGAAATTCGTTCTAATTTCCTCTCATAGATTTAACATTACTTGTGCTTATATTACTACTTATTCTAAAAATGTGTAATGTGATAAATGCTTATTTGAAACCTCCACCTGAATAGACATAACCTCATGAATACATTAAAAGTAATAGTAGTAGTAGTAATAGTTTGGGTTTCAGTAGAGAGTTTTAGCATGCAATGGTGGTCTAACAGCTGTTATAATGGCTTTTGTAACCTGAAAATACTAAACTTGTGGAACTTAATTCTTTTGGAGATTATTTTTGTCATTAAAATTCTCACATTTCACAGATTGAGTATCACCAGAGAATACTGTTATTGAACTCGAAAACGAGACTGCGATGCTGTGCCTATGAGCAATTCTGTGGTTCTTTCAGTATAATACATTTTTCTTTAGGGTTTCTGAACTACTATGATGCCTGTTCGGAGGGACTGCGCGCCGCCAGCAACCTCCTGAGGTTTGGGGGTCCAGGAGACTCCTGTCATTCTCCCCCACACTCCCCATACTGCTGGGCCATGCTGCAGCACTGCTACAACGGCACCAACTACTTCACTGGAGAGACGGGGGTCAGGATCGACTACATCGCCCTGCACAAGAAGGTGGGCTTTTCTGGACTCAAAGCAGCAAGAGTTTTAGATTCATGCCTGTCATATGAAATGCTTGCAGCTGCCGGCCCACCTAGAAGAGTGTCATTATTTTTGGTTTCAGTGAAGAGTTTTAGTGTCCAGATGTTTACAATTTTGGTATGGAAACGTTCAAATAATAAGATTGTAATTATTAATATTTATCTTTAAAACCCTTATTAAGCAGACCTTAATATCAGGTCATGAAAAGTTTCACAGAAAGATTCACTGTTGTGAAGATTTCTTCACTTTAGGGTGACACGGTCTAGTTAATAAATACATTTTTGACCACAAACACAAAGGTAGTGATGTTATTGAAATAACACAACTCCTTAAATCCTATTAGTACAATCACCTGGTTTATGTAAAACTATATTTATTAATACATTCTTTAGCTTAATTAAATTGTAAAACTGATGCAATTAGAATCACTTTTTTGGAAGCTGACTTTCTGTTTGTCCTTCAGGGAGGAGGCTACTCCTTGCCCATCCTCCAGCAGGAGATCCAGACAGTTGGGGAGATCCAGGAGCGTTTCCCCCGGTTCCGCAGCCTCCCTGTTTACAATGATGAGGCTGATCCGCTGGTGGGCTGGTCCAAGCCTCAGGAGTGGAGAGCTGATGTGACCTACGCTGCGATGGTGGTGAAGGTGAGGGGATGGGGAAAAACACCAAGAGAGTAAAATCATATTTGAACACTGGATGGTGAAGATCAACATTTGTATTGAAGTCTAGTACGATTGTAGAGCCAATAATGTGCTCATATGGGAAGATGTCGACCCACACAATGACTTCTTTGCATTCATTATGAGTGGATAAGTGACCATCTGGAAGCCATTTATATAATGTTTTCTGAATGAGTGACTGAGGTTTTGTTATTGGCTGAAGCTAATTGCTAATTTTAGAGCAACATTTTCTAAAGGCTGCTATTAATTATTAAGTATTTGTCAACTTAAATGAGCCAAAAATGACATAGGTGTCAGTGTTTCACCCAGACTTTTATTCTTTACAGGTTAGAAAACACAAATTAGACAATATTGGTCTATTACAGTAGCAAAAGTTTATATTATCCTAGTTAGTTAACCTGTAAGCAGTATACATACAGTTTGTTTTGCTATGCATTGCTATACAGAATTGATTTAGGTAAAATGATTTTTTATATATAGATTTGTTAGTAGTATTTAAGAGTGTATTTTCAAATTGAAATGGAAATACAGTACATACAGTTGGCATTCAAAGTGTTCAGTTTATAAGTAGTAGTTGTGGTAGGGGTATGTGAGCTAAAGGGTGGAAATTTCATGCCTAATAAAATGCTTCTCATTGTAGTCACGTTGCACACCAAACCCAGGCAGGTTTAGCTCTTCACTCTACCGGTTAAATTACACTTAACCAATCCTCTGGCCGGCTCTCTCCCACAGGTAATAAACCAGCACCAGGATCTGCTGCTGGCAGAGCCGAACAGCAACATCAACTACACCCTGCTGAGCAACGACAACGCCTTCCTCAGCTACCACCCACACCCCTTCACCCAGCGCACGCTGACCGCCCGCTTCCAGGTCAACAACACCCAGCCGCCTCACGTGCAGCTGATCAGGAAGCCGGTCCTCTCTGTCATGGGCCTGCTGGCTTTGCTAGGTGACTTTACTCTACAACAGGTGACCCTCAGGGGTTTATGTGTGCCACAGTTTGACTGAGTTATGATATATTTAATTCAATGTGTGCATTTTCTAAAGTAGCCCATTGCACAAGCAAAGCTCAGATCTCCAGGATGTTGCTGTTTCAACTTCCCCAGTCCTATTTTAATGGCCCTGTTGCCTCTCCTGTGTGTGACTCCACTTTAAGGAGAGACCCAGGTCATGGCTCAGGTTTTGAACTCGGCAGGAACCAACAACAGCACGGTGGGAGTTCTCGCCAGCAGCCACAAGCCCGTAATCCTGGGCGGCTCAGACAGCTGGCAGGCAGCAGTGCTGGTGTACAACAGTGACGACAACAGCACCTCCACCAACACTGATGATGTCACCGTCTCCCTGAAAGGACTGGCTGCACAAACAGGTGGGTTTAACAAGATACTGTTGGATCCCTACTGTTGGGTTTAGTGTTATTTTAGATTAAAACGTGATTCCATTTTAAGGAAAATATTACCAGGTCCATCAGGCCTTTATTTCTGAGCGGCTCGTTTCAGTCCTGCCTGTTATCTGTCCGTCTGCTATCCAGGTCTTGTGTATGTCATATATTACATGGACAACAATGTAACCAAGCCGTACCAGCTGTGGCAGAGCATGGGCAGCCCCGACTACCCCACAGCAGAACAGTTCAGATGCCTCAGGAGTGTGCAGGTAAACAGGAGGGCTGAACCATATTATAAGAATTAACTTATAAAATGGTTAATTAATTTATTTTAGATTTAGATATACAATCTGCATTAAATAATTGTGAGGTTGTTCTTTTTTTTCTAAATGGATCAGTCCGCTCTGAGAATCACATGCAGGTTGAGTGTTTGTCCAAAACCAGAAATGAATTTTAATCAGCCTAGATGATGTTACTTGTCAGGTGACCCACAGTGTTCTTCTTTAAGATCAGTCATGAAGAACTTTCTTATTAAGCAGTGAAATGGCTTACATAGTGGGCCTAATTTACCTTACTACATCGCACCCTCTATACAGTGTACATTCATTAAATAGTATAAATACTGAAACAATATATTGTTTGCCCCTAATATACAATAGTGTAGTAATTATAATAATATATCTGTAAGTCTTGGAGGATGCTGTTTGGTAGTTTGTTAGCCAGATGTGCTTGATCGCTCAGATTTCCTGGTAGTGTTCAACTGATAACAGGAATTTATGCTAAATAGGGCAGATGTACAGGGTTCAGTGCAGCTTTAATTAATATGTTGAATTCCAATCGACATTAAAGCAGCACTGATTCCTTTGATCTATTTGGGCTTTTCCTTCTCTGTAAAGTGCTTTGACCCACTGACGATGTGTCACTCTGTCAGGACCCTCAGGCTGATGGACCCTGGGAAGTTCCTGCAGGGGACACTCTGACTCTGAAAGCCAAACTGTCTGTGCCCTCTGTCCTCCTCATCCATGTTTGCGCACAGCCCAAAGCCGTGCCAGACCAGGTCAGTACCAACACACAGCGACAACGTTAAGTTGAATCCTACCTTGTGCCACCCGTGTCCCCGTTCGTCACTCTGTGTCAATGCAAGTAAGACAGATTTTCTCCACTCACTGTACTTTGCAAAGTGAGAAAGCAATTTTATGATTTAAGTATGAGGCCTGTATGTCCTGAATGTAACTCAAAGCCTGTGTTGTGATGTTATGGGGCTGAGCTGCATGTTCCAAAAGAGGTGATCATGTATTTGACTGTTGATTAGGTCAATGGATTACGCTTCATCAGGATCACTAAAGGCCAAGTCCTGATTGTCTGGTCAGACCACTGTGTTGATTCCAAGTAGGTGCATATGATTATTTCTTTATTTTTGCAAATGTCACTGCAAGAAAATATAGAAGAGGGTCGTGTCTTATCAGGAACTCCTTATGTTGAGCGCAGCAGAACAGTAGATTTTAATCTCTGTATGACTGTGCTGAAATGCACTAAATATAATATGCATGGACCAACAACAAGACATCACTCATTCATGCATTTTAATTTCTTTGTATTTGCAGATGCATTAAGACATTTGAAGTGGAACTCTCCACAGACCACAAGGAATTCAGCAGAATTAATACTCAAGACACCATTTTTACTTCTTATGTTTATTCACCGGGTAAGAATTCCCACTTGTCTCTGTTAAATGATGGCAATGTGCAACAAAACTGGTCTTTCTCCACCTTTTAAACTATATTTTGGCATCATGATATCCAGCCGTAGAAATAACACCATATACCATGTTGTGTTGTGTAGAGGACCAGGAGGTTGGCGGTCTGTACAGAGTTCGAGCTGTGGACTACTGGGGCAGGCTTGGCCCGTACTCGCTGCCAGAGAGGTATTCAGAGGAGCACTAGACCAAGGCCACGTCTGGTAGAATTCAGATTGTGTTTCTAACTGGTTATGTACAACGTAAATACATTTTATAGAGATCATTATATATGTTAATTAAGCACTTCTTAGAATACATTTATTATTCATGCTCATGTTGTATTTGACAGTAATACAGGCATCACATGTTTTGATAGAGTATAGTAATGGTTGTAGTTTCAAAGATTTGGGCATTTCATTTTGTTCTTTGAGACTATTATATAAAAGTGACTGAATACAATAATCATCAGCAAACATTACCAGGTCAAATACATTCATTTCTGGAACTGTCGTACATGTATTGGTTTGTAGAGATGGATAAAGGGATTGAACATGCTGTCAGCATCAAGCACACAGTAACACGTTATTATAATCTAAATAAACAGTATGGCTGACAGCGTTCTGTATTTTTGTAATTGTAAACAAATCCCATGAAAAGACCAAAACTAACAGTGTGTCAGTCTCTCAATACTTTCCAGCTTTTCTACACTGTCTGTGGCACTCAGCCGGAAGCCCACTGGTTTCTACTAAAGACGTAAAATGGCTCACAAATACAGTACTGTGCAAAAGTTTTAGGCAGGTGTGAAAAAATGCGGTAAACTAAGAATGCTTTCAAAAATATAAATAATAATTGTTTATTTTTATCAATTTACAAAATGATAAGTGAGCGAACAAAAGCAAAATCTAAATCAAATCAATATTTGGTGTTACTACCCTTTGCCTTCAAACCAGCATCACTTCTTATAGATACACTCGCACAAAGTCAGGGATTTTGTAGGATTATAGTCAGGTGTATGATCAACCAATTATACCAAACAGGTGCTAATGATCATCAATTAAACATGTAGGTTGAGCAAGCACAAGCAACAGTGGCAAGGAAAAACTCCCTTTTAACAGGCAGAAACCTCGAGCAGAACCAGGCTCTGGGTGGGCGGTCATCTGCCTCGACGGTTGGGTTGAGAGATGAAACTAAACTATTAACACTTCCATTTTTGAAAGCATTTTAGTTTACAGCATTTTTTTCACACCTGCCTAAAACTTTTGCACAGTACTGTGTATATAGTTTTCAAATAATAATTTCCTAAAACAGCCGGACACTGTCGTTTTTAGCAAACATCACTCAAACAGAAGTAAGTGGCACATTTGTTTGTGGACTATTTGCAGCAGTGGATTAATAACAATAGAGTTCTATGGCACAGAAGAATGAGATACTTCAGGTTTGGATACACAGGCAATACTTTAAATATCACCTTTTAATATACTTACACATGAATAGGCCATAATGTGTCGTTATCGGTATGAAAGGAGATGTAAACTACATAATGTCACTGGGCAATGAGATTAGTAATTAACTGATCACACCGTTACAGAAACTGTTACAATCAGACCAACAAATCTGATGGATACATTAATAACCTTTTGTTATCTGTAAGTTTTATACTTGAAATGTCTTAGATTTGTAAAGGATTGTGTTTTATGTGTTTGTGCGCTAGATAAGTAAAAGTTGGATTACTGATCTAAGTTTTTACAAAGACGAGGACAACAGGAAGTTTATTTACAAAATGTATTGTCACCGATACGGAATGATTATGCAGTGCAGATGTTACCCTTCAGTGTGACAATGCTGTGCAGTTGCTTATATCATCACATTTAGTCAACCGGTAACAGTTTTCGTTGGATTTGGCTGTGAAATATATTTTCATGTTGGCAGCGTTAATTTAATCTTTTCATGGGGCGTTGAATTGGATTTATACAATACTGTAATTCTCTCCTGTGACGTTGGAACATAGCAGATCATGAGGTTAACAGGAAGATTCTCCTGTTTGCGTCTTTTGAGAAGAGCTCCATCTTCATTTTGGGCAGGATGACCAATCCAGTACGATGAAGGGCTGCTCAACCGACTCCAGCTTAGGAGCAGTTTAGCAAGCTCCTGTTAGCAATAGAGAGAGAAGAGGAACACGTGTTAGATGAGTTTTAATGTAACACAGAGCTGGAAACATTAACTCTGAATATACCGAATAAAGTTTGTTAAAATGAGTAAATAAGATCCAGAAATGAATGCTGTTCCACATAGTGAGCTATTTATTAGCCATTCAGAGCAACATTTTTAATAATTTATACAACTTATGTAGCTAAGACACTTTTTTGTGTTTCTGAATTTAAAGTTAAATATAAAGACCTATAATCCTACGAATCCATGTGTGGCACAGAGACCTATACATCTTTGTTTACTCTGTTAAAAATGTGTCCTTTTTGGCTTCAGAGCATCAACTAAATCAAGGTACATGGTCTATTAAGCTGAATGTGAAAGACTCAGTACCTACCAGACTGCAGCACAGGCTGGAACTCTCCGGCCATGCAGATTTCCTCCTGTTTTTGGCGGACGACTCTCTGGATGGCAGGGGGGAGGCTGCGGGGGTTGCGGGAGAAGACCAGGGAGTAGCCGTCCTTGCAGCTTCCGTCGTCCTTCAGGGTGCGGCAGGCATAGGTGATGGCGTAGTTATCATAGTCTGTGTCAATGACCCAGTAGTTGTCGCCTGGAAGAGCAGAGAGCAAGAAGTTGGTCTCAGTTGTGTGAGACAAAGATCAAGAGAGTGTGTGTGTGTGTGTACGACTGAGGAGGCTTACCGCCGCTGGACAGGTAGCTGGCCAGTCCCTGGTAGTTCATGAACATCTTGCCAGGGGTGCCGGGATCGGGCACTGAGTACTGAGCAGCCATGTCAGCACACACAACCCAGAACCTGGGTGTCGAGTAGAGAGAGAGAAAAAAAATCACATTTGCGAGCAGGAATGGCAACCTTTAGTTTCAACATATCAAGCATTCAGACTGCTACTAAATAGATTTCTAAAAATGACAAACACCCACCCAAAGAGGGTGACTCTGCCCCTGGAGGAGGCAACCATGGCACCATCGTCTCCAACTGTGTATTCAGCAGAGATGTTGTCCTGCAGGAACAAACCCTCTGGATCCTTCTTCTGCAGAGCGTACCACTTTCCTCCATACTGTTGGTGAATATAGAGATTATTTTTATAGGCATTTCATCAGTAGACTATGGAGATGAGGTTGAGCAAATTAACAAGCACCTCATAGCCCCTGATTGTTGTACATAATGCACTGTGTTTCATTGTATGCTGATGATGTTCTGGTTTGTATGGGGATGTTTTCTTACTGTGGGAGCTAGCTGTCCTGAACTTATATATCTTATTACTGTTAATGCTATCAGGCCAATTCAAGTTACAGTAACTTGAACAAAAATACAAATGAATCTTAAAGTCAATATTAGTCGACATTTCAGAATTGATCAGTTCTGGATTCTTCTATCCTTCTATTTATGGACTAAAAGACGTATTTCTGTACTCACTCTTTTGGGGTCAAAGTCCTCTTTGACTGTGAAGCTGTCCACCATGCAGGAGGCCAGGCTCTGCTCCACACAGGCCAGGAACAATATCACCAGGGCGAAGATTTGGAAGTCCATTCTAGGCAAAACCCAAGTCGATCACATGTTAATTTGCGTGATAGTGTGATTTGTTTTCTTTACTGTAATTGCACTATTATAAAACCTCCTGTAATAATTAAATGGTGCAGTTATCAGCACAGTTTGAAGTATCTGGCTTGCAACTCCATATTTAGTTGGTGAAAAGATCACTTGGTTCCCACAAAGCAGCATCTTCTTACCTTGAGTGCAGGAAGTTTCCAGTGCAGAGCTGTTGCAGTGTCTGAGCTGTGGCGAGGAGACGGCGTCTGAGCCTTTTATACAGGATGCACAGACAGGCTCACTGATTATTTTCACTTCTTGAACCTAAATGCAGAGTTTAAATCTACCACTAATCCAGTTAACAAAATCCCCCCGCTGTAAGCTGATGAACCCTCGCATTCAGCAGTGTGTAGGCTTTATGTAATTGTTTGCAGGGCTCTGTAATGGGATACATAAGACCTTCAATGGAACCAAGTGCAAATATAAAGATTTGTTGAGTCATACCTGCTGCTATTTTTCTGTACTCAAAGTGTCCATGAAACCAGCCATCTTTTGTTTTTGTTTTTTACATTCATGGCCAGTTAAGTTTTTCCTGTTCTGTTTTTATATGTCACTACATTCACAATTGGCCTTGATAACTAGGGACAAAAACAAAAAAAGCTGTCCCACTTTTATTATTTTTGGATTTCCCAACTGTGGAGGAAATTCTGATTTCCCTTGAAGAGAAGTGAACAAATAATATGATGATTCAAACCAGTTGTCTTTTGAGTA
>LKNJ01006864.1:0-14953 GCA_002120245.1 Maccullochella peelii
GAGACTGTGTCTGTCACCTTGTCCACAGATGGCAGGTTAGCAGTCCAGTCCTGGAGCTGTTCTCGGGGGGTTGTGTGTTCCAGTCCCAGTCCTTTCTTTAGATATCGCTGGTGGGAGGGGCAGGTGTGGAGCAGGTAGAGCCCACAGGCCACAGCATATCCTCCCCAGTTAGACACCCCTGCAGGAGGGAGGGACGAGGGTGAGAGTGGAGGCAGATAAACCAAAGACATCAGCAAATTCTTTGTATTTGGCTCTTACTGAAAAATGATCATAACCATCAACCAATGGCAAAATGTACTATAGCCTACATGAGACCAAACCTAAACTTTTTTTTTAATAACTATAATAAATAAAAAGCAGGAAATGTATTGACAACTTTAACATGGTAAAATAAAATGCTCCCTTTAAGATGACAGTTTGGTGAAAGACGATTAAAAATTTAGCATGCTGGCAAAAAATAATTGCCGTTACCTCATCAGTCTTATGACTTTTTTAACCAAGATAACTGAAATTGCCTTAATTTGGGTGGGGTGAAATGATGCCCTCCATAGATGAACTCAGGTCAGTTAAGGACTTGAATGGTCCCACTCTCACATTGCTACTAGTTCCCCTTGTGTGTTTACTGATTATCTAGGAATGCATCACTGAGACAAAAGCTGAATGTGTCATTTTACTGATCATTTCCTCTTTTTGGTTTCACTTTGCATGTATACATGACATATTCACTCCACTGTTGGTCCTTGACATGGACTTTCTCAAGACTAAATACAGAGAGGTTGCGGAGAGGCCAGTCACTGCCAGTTTCACTTCTATAGTGTGTTCAGTGTGTATGTTTGTGTATACTTTCTTGCATTCTGTGTGTAGATGTGTGTATCCATACCTGCAGGAGCGGTGTAATCAGCAGTGATGTTACAGTTGTTACAAGTGTGTTAACAGCATTTCTGTGCTGTATGCACCCATAACAACAGAAACAGGATAATCTGCAGTATTTACTTTGTACAGCTAGTATAATGAAGTCCTCCATACCAGCAGTGATGGCGTAGTCAGCAGGAACATCACAGGCTATGAGACTCCCATTGGGCATCAGAGTCTTTACCTTTTCCTTCAGTTTACCCATCCCCAACTCATTACCACCATCACCGATTCCTACAGAGACAGAGAGAAGAGTATCTGCTGTAGTATAGGGGATATAGGGGGGAAATTAAGAGTATGGTGAGCAACAGACATATTCATTTCATTAATCTTAAAATATATTCAAAATAAGGCTAAGAGTACTTAAACCTGTTATTTCATACCAAGTGCAGCAGGAGCACAGAGCCAAGTCCAACAAAGTTTCTGTCCAAATGCTAACAGAGTATTCAGTTTGTGTGTAAAAACTGCAAGTAGTATCAATAGCAAGCATGTCTACAGTAAAACAGATCACAAATCTATTGTATATATTAAGTATACAGTATATTAACCATTTAACAAGTGATACAGTCCAGGATGTTTGACATGGGGAGCAGGCTACAGAGGTCTGGTAAGCTTACTTCTTTCCAACTCCACACCCCCAGATTTCTTCATTTTCAAACTTGTAGTCTTCAGCCCCAACCGACACTGCCTCAAGTGTCATCACTTTAGGATACTGATCAGACTTCACACAGCTCCCTCTGAAGCCACAAAAGGCTTTCTACAACTTTTTGTGCAGTACTACACCCCAAGGCCAACAAACAGACTTTAAACCAGAATGAACATTTTCATGAGAGATTTTTTCTCCCATCTGTGCATGTACATGTCTGTAAATCCCACAGACTGGTTTCCAGGGGCTGGCAAGGAGCATGTCTGTAGTGCACCAGCAGCTGCAACACAGACATGTGACTAAATTAAAACCAGTAAGTGTGTTGTTGGGAAAAGGCCATATATATTTTTTTTAATATGCCAATAATATACCATGGCATATTATTATAAATAATATTATACTAATAATAATATAAATGTATAAATGATTGATGACAGATATGTGAATAATTCACACATCTATTGGGTCATAATTCTGTTTATTGTGTGCTAATAAAATATATTAAGTGTGTAAGAGGACAGCTGACCCTTCAATACCAGTGGGGTGACTAATCTAGCATATTAAGAGTGTGTAAAAAAAGTGTGTAAAGCTTTCACTGAGGAAAAAAAAAATGCAGCTGTTTTTTTGTTTGACAGGCTATATAAATGATTAACATGGTTGATCACTTATTGCTTACAACTTGAATCCCTAAATCCCTATTAAAAGGTAATATAAAGAAAGTAATATGAAGACAACAAAATGTAATGTGTTACTTACCTGTAGTGGTAATTCCTGGTATATCCTTGGCAGCAATAAACAAGTTATCAATAGGATCCACCAGGTTTTTTATGTTTACTCCTCTCATGTTGTAGTAATTTCCATCTGTAGCACGTCCACTGCGCTCTATTGCCACAAGGTGGTCGTATCTAGTATTAAACATTACAAGCAAATTACTTTCACCCTCTTGAAGCTGAGAGACTACACAACTCAACAGTCTATGAAAAATTTGCAGATTACACGTTCACCGACTGGCACATTTCTTTATATAGGTGTATAGACTTATCATACAAGTTGGATTTGCGGAGCAACCTGCCTAGGTTTTAAAACCATACAATGCTAAAATTGCTAAAACACTAACTTATTCAATACAAAATGCTCAATCTTCATAATTGTTTCGAACTTATTCAATACAAAATCAAAACAATTATGAAGATTGAACATTTTTTTAAGAGTCTGTTCTGAATTTATTCTTCTCTCCACTGATTTCTCTTTAGATTTGAGTTGTTGATGTAGACTTACCTAGACGGAAATAGTAAAAATCAACGATTTAAATAATGCTGATGGCCCCAACTGCACCAGTTGGCAAGTCATTAAAGTCCAGTGTAATCACTAACCTATAAAAGGTCCTCTACTGTGTCCTCATCCTTACTGCAAACACATATGACAGGTCAGCTAACCTGGGCTTGCTGGGGTCTCCATGGTGGCACAAGAAGTGTAGTGCAGAATCTGGGCCGCTATCTTCAAAGGTGACCAACGGGATTGCAGTTTTCAGCACACCTGAGGGTGGAATTACAGAGTTATTAAACTAAGTAGAGGCTTTCTCTTTACAATTAAGAAAAAAGAAAATAATTAATTTCAAGAGTAATGATGAAGGATAATGAAATCATTTCAGTGGTATTAACAGATTCTGTTGGTGGATAAGGGTACATTTCTTTTCAGGTCTCACAGATTTGAATTAAAACTCTTTCCCACCTGTCCTCACAGCTTCATCAATGATGGTCCGGTTCATCTCCAAGGCCCTCCTGTCTGTCACCATTGTCACCTGTTTTCCTAGTGACAACAGCATGGTTGCCATGGCAATGGCTCCAGGTGGGCCGTCAGTCTCGTCAGGAGGACTAAAGGGGAAACGGCAATAACAATCAATATTTTTGAGTAATGTTTGAAGGTACTAACCCAATCTCAAAGTTATGTGTGACACTGCTTCCTGTTTCAGCTGATTTGAGCTGTCAAGACAAGTCAGACTCCCTGCTAATTCTCTGCTGCACACTCCTCATCAGCCAGCATTCACTTGTGGGATCTAGGTCTGCGTTGTTTCCCATGGGGTGCTGCACCTGATCTCCCCCTGTTCTCACCTTTGGCTAGAGTTAAGAAAAGTTATGCTCTATGGGTATGATACAAAACAGTACCCTGGCACCAAACAATGGTAAAGGGACTTTTACTTATATAGCGCTTTTCAACCGTTGAAATGGTTCCCAAAGTGCTGTAACAGTAATCTAAGCTCTAACAGTAGTCTAATTCACCCATTCACACACCAATGGGGACACAGCTGCCATGCTGGCCTCCACCGGGGGCAACTTAGGGTTCAGTGTCTTGCCCAAGGACACTTCGACATGTGGACAGGAGGAGCCGGGATCAAACCACCAACGCTGGGGTTGATGGACAACCGCACTACCCTCTGTGCCACAGCCGCCCCAAACAAGACACATACTGAATAATTAACTATGTAACAAAGTGTAAGTTGCTGCTTCAACAGTGTAAGCTGAGCTGCAGGCTAGTAAAATAAATGAGGACTAGGATAATGTGTTGTAAGAATACTTCTAAGATGAGTGTGAGAACCCTAAATATACCTGTGTCCAGTGTATATGTGTAGGTACCTATGCATGTAGTGTGTGGGGAAGCCGGTTGTTATGGCAACAGAGAACGCGTGTGAAAGTGCCAGACAGGAGAGCAGAAGTTCATCCTGATCAAATAAAGCGCTGATCCCTCGTTGACCTGGTGACAAAAAAGGACAAACTCACATCCACCTCCTGCCAACCTGGTACTGACATCAAGATGAAGAACAGCACTTTGTGGCTTTCCAAAAATGGCATGACCACTGAACTCTCCATCATCCCTACATTTCTGCTGATAACCATAGAGGCTCTCAAAGAGTTCAACTTTTAGGGTGAGAAACTTCTCTATTGCTGGACACCATCAAACTTTATGAGTTTACATCTCCGTTATTTTTCACACAATAGATTTTCTGGGTTCTTAATTTACTAGTTAGCATAGGTTTATGACATATACACTTGTGTTTTGTGCTAAATCTTATTGTTTTATAAGCAAGCCTTCATCTTATGCATTTCATGCTACAAGCTAAGGCAACAGATGAGGACTGCTTGGCAAATAGCAAACACAGCAGCTCTTTAAGTGAGCCAGAGTTAGATCAATCTAAATTAAGTCATCATTGACATATGCCCAAGTGTTACTGCCACAACTGCAGTATAAATATTGACACAATGTGTACTGGTTTAGCTGCTGCCTGGAGTATATTAGGAATGCTGCCAGTAATCCATTACCCCCTTCATATCCGTCTTCTCTTTTCCTTATCCTTTGCTTCTCCATTCAGTGATATTTCTTTCACTCCTTGTGTTTTCTCTCTACTAGCTAGCTTGTATACACCAAGCTGATTTAAGGAATTTACTGTAAGTATAATTACATTTAGTTAGGGCTGCCTCCTAATTGTTGATGACTTAAACCTTTGGATTACTTTTCTGCTGAGCAACACAGGAAAGCTGCATGACAGGTTGTAAACTTTTACAAACTTAGTCTTGTCTCTTAAAACCTAAATGCAGAGCAACATGACACAGAGCAGCTTGACTCGCAGAGTCGATTCGGGTACAGCCCTACATTTTTTGCCTTATGGTAGGAGAAGCTTGGTGCTAGAATACTGGACACATCCACAAAAGGGATTGTCCAGATTTGGTTACTATTATTAATTAATGTTGGTTAATTCTGTTAATGTATTTTGGTAACAAAAAAAAATATACAAAGAGGCTTTTGGTGGATTAGCTGCACATGATGAGATCTGGCTAAACTTTTCTCTGTAGTGCCACACTAAACACAATGAGATAGACAGAGCCCTCTGCTTTTTGTTAATTTGTTATGAGGAACACTGAATCCCTTGCACAGGTACTAACAGATATACGGATGGCGAGGGACAGACGAGTGGCATGGTGGGCAGAGGAGTCTAAAGACATGCTAGTGGCTCTGTGAGGCTGTACGTACAGTGGTCTGAGCTAAATGCCAACATGCTCACAATTACTATGCTAACATGCTGATGTTTAGCAGGAAATGTTTACCATGTTCACAATCTTAGTTAGTGTATTACTATGCTAAGATTTGCTAATTAGCACTTAACACAAAGTTCAGCTGAGGCTGATGGTATCAGGTCATAAAACAAAGTATTGGACAAGTCAAAAATTTTGACCTGATGATGAAACTAGATGAAAAGTCAGAGGATCACCAAAGTTATTACAATTCATCTTGAGGGGAACACGATATCTGTACCAAATTCCATGGTAATCTGTCCAATAGTTGTCAAGATATTTCACTTAAAACCAGACGAAAAGTCATGGAATCACCAAAGTCAGTAGGCTTCATCCTCTGGGGACTACGAATATCTGCACAAAATGTCACGATAATTCGTCCAAAGGTTTTTGAGATATTTCAGTCTGGAACAAAGGGGTGGACTGACCAACACTGCCATCCCTAGAGCCACACCGCTACCCTGACTAAAAACAAAAAAGTACATTGAAGCCTATTATTCTGCTGCTGAACTACAATTCCATCAGATAAAGCTCCAGCACCACTTATTTAATTTAAGAAGTGAAATGACATCTTTGCATGTGTTTACCTGGGTCCTCTCCAATAATTGTCTCCAGCCATCTGATTTTTGCAATGGCCCTCTGAGATGCCAAACTGTACAACAAGGGATTGTGGGATACCAGAAAGCAGAGGGGAATCAGTTCAAGATTGGGATCCTTGGCGGGTTGGTCTACGCTGTCAGAGGGTGGAGATATGGAGGAAGAAGGGGAGGAGTCTGGGATGTCAGTCAGGAACATACAGCCTGGTGAGTGACTGAATGCCAAAGAAGGCTCTGGAAAGAGACAGAACATGAAGTCTGAATGCATGATCACTTCAGAGACTAAGTCGCTGAGAAGGTTCTGGAGTGAATACAGAATTAGCTAATCATATTGCTCACTGCTGCTGAGTATTGCTTCTATAGCAGTCACTCCACAGGCCCAGAACACTGTGACATCACCAGGCTGAAGCTCTACTTGCTCCCCATAGTCTGGTCTGGACAGGTCCTGTATACCTAGGAGAGCTGCACACATAAATAATGCCAAGTTATGTACTGGTAAATTAAGGTTACTATCCTGTGTAAAGCATGTGTGTGTGTGTACCTGGGTCTCCTATGTGTACAGGAGCTCCATGTGCTCCAAGGTGAGTAACCTCCACTGCTGCATCCAGCATCCCAGCTGGAATGGCACGCATAGTGACCACTAGAGGGCAGCTGAACACTCCTGCAGGAATACAGGGAACTGCAGTCTGGTCTCACATATGCACGCACGCACACACACACACACACACACACACACACATTAGGTATATAGAATGTGTGTACGCATAATTATTGCCTAAAAAGATGTGATACACTAATCTTTTGGTCAAGATACACAAGTAAATTTGACAGAAAAGATGAACAAATCTTGACATTTAATGCTATATACCTGCAATAAATCAATTTGTACTATACCCTATACATGCTGACATTTGTGCCCTGTTCCACGTTCCTGACAGGGACTCCAGCTTTCTTCAGTCTGCCCTCAAAGCCAAAACTGCAGCCCATATAGAAACACACCATGTCTGACCATGGGGCATGATGCACAGCCTGCTGCTCTGATGCAATCCTGGGAGCACAACAAAAAGGAGAAGTGAGGCTGGTAAGATCACAAAGTCAAGTTGTTGGGATTTTCTTTGATTCCTTTGGGAAGTCATTCTTGTAATGAAAAAATAACTATTAAATAAATAGTATAGAAAAAATAAAGTCTGTCCGCTGACTAAATGGTAAAGCAGAGGCTGACTATGACAGGCTGAGAATTATCAATCAGTGATTTGTTAAACTCATATATTTGGACAAATTATGTTTCGATGCTTTGGCAACATTATTTGAATTGAATTAAACTACTACCTGAACCTAATTTTAACTATATTAATTTCTTTTCACATGTTGGCCTACAGGGCTACTGGCATGGCCTGATTAACCTGTTAGGGGACCCGGGGGAAAAATAAGGTGCTTGGTCTACTTAAATCCCAGATTAAACACATTAATTAAGCAACTTGATTAAATACATTAATTAAGCAACAGGCAACATGTATGCCCAAAACTTCAAATTTTCTAAATTTCAACACTAGTGCCAATACAATGCCTAAGTTTCTGTACCAGAACCAAAACAATACTTTTATTGATACTTTGCTTTGAGATATACAAACATGTTTTTGTTTTGTTTTTTTCATGTAACTGCACTGCATCCTACATGTGCATATGACAAATGAAGTTCTTGAATCTTGAAAAATATTTTTCTATAAAACCCTTTTTAGCCGGTTCCAAGTAATTATTGAGGTTTAATACCCAGCCCTCAGGCCTACTTACATACATACTGTATATTCCAAGATTCCTTTGATGCTCTCTTGGGTGGTTTGTTCAATTATTAACTGAATCATAAATGTAAACAAACTCTCATTCTTATGTACAAGATTTGGACCCAGTCATGACTAGAGGTGATATTATGTTGTTGTAGTCACTGCTTTTACTGTGGTGATCTGCCTTCGTTAAAATACCTTGGCTCAGAGCTGTAACTCTGCAGACTGGAGACTGTCTTCACCAGGAGACCCTCTTCATACACACAGTACTGAGAAATATCTGTCCTGAAGACACAGAAAGATACAAACACACATCATGTGTCATGTTGAGGTTTGTAAAGTGTATGGTCGGCAACATTAAATACCCTTCATGCCCATGAATATCAGTTCAATCTCACTGAACAGTTCTGAAATACCTCTTTACTGTTATCTGCATAGAGCAGTATGCTGAGTGGTGTGTGGAAAGTATTATGTCGATGTCTTACATTTAATTAGTTTATCTCTATCTCAGACATGTTTACAGTAAGGGTGCTGCTCAAGATATTATGGTAAAATTAACAACAATTAACAGCTTTTCAAAAACATTAGCAGACACCAGTAAAAGAGAGCTACAGTAACACAGAGTCATAAACATCAACTGAGTTAATGCAAAATCTGCTGACATTTGTTTATACAGAGGTGAATCATTCCAATCACTACGGAAAATCATTCATCACAAGGAATGAACAGTACTAGATTCACCTTAAAGCTTCTTAAACTAATTAGTAGTCGGTTATTTTTCTTCACTAGCTCTCTATCAAAGTGGGAGGAAGAGAGTTCCAGCATTTCTGCTATTTGCATTTCTGAATGTTTTATTAAACACTGCATGACTAATGTACACACTTATTGTCATACTGGAGGAAGAAGAAGAAGAAAAATACCAATACAAAATGTCAAAGAATAATGGAAATGTGTGGGATACTTGTTTAGTGTGTGGTGTAAGCGCATGCGAGTGTTCTACCTTATGTCAGCATGTTTAGAAATAGCTGGACAGGAAGTCTCTCCTGATTGGCTGCGAAAAAGGAGTGGCAAGGGGGCAGGATTTCTGCGACATAAGGCTTCAAAGTCATTGGCCAAATGATTGGGCAGGATGACGACATTAGCCTGCTGGTACCCTGCCACACAGACACACACATTTCATGCATGTTATAATAGAAACAAAACAGAGAACATCATTTGCTCCAGTAGAAGAATCAATTTCCCATTTCTTCAAAAGCTTCTCTAGTCCTCAGAGGATAAGCAAGTCTTTCTATTTCTTCATTTGCAATTATCAGAAGATGGAGGTGCCCTTTCAACTATTCAATTATTAAATGTATTTATATAGCGCAAAATCATAAAGTTGTCTCAGGGCACTTTTTCATATAGAGCAGGTCTAGACCGTACTCTTTATATTTACAGAGACCCAACAATTCCCACCATGAGCAAGCACTAGGTGACAGTGGCAAGGAAAAACTCCCTTTTAACAGGCAGAAACCTTGAGCAGAACCAGAACCAGGCTCTGGGTGGGCGGACATCTGCCTTGACCGGTTATTTACAGAAGACCACCTTCTTTGTTGCCACAACAATTTTTTATTTTTTTTAACAAGATGAAAAGGGGCTCTTCCAGCAGTATGCAGCTTGAGGACAGCAAACTTCCAAAGGAAAAAAGGGCACTGGAGCACACTGATTGATGCAGCCTTTAATAGTACAAACAGATCAATGTTTCAACACTACGGTGTCTTCATCAGAGTCAAAATGGACAAAGACATAAGGTAAACATATATAATCTTAATGTTTATATAACTGTGTGCTGTCCAAATATTTGGACAAATTATATTTTGATGCTTTGGCAACATAATTCTTGAAACTTTCATGCCAATAAAGCCCTTTGAATTGAATTGAATAGTCAGCCTAGAACAGGTGTACTATAGTCATTGGACCGCTGGTTGAACAGGAGGGGAGTTGCCATAGCCAATGTCCAAGTGCCATATCCCATGCACTATAATCACATCAGAAGCAAAAGAACACAGATTAAAGTTACAAAGATAAAGTACCAAAAGTGCAAGTACTGCATCTATCTATTGAACTATAATCAATTCGAGGAAACATGACAAATTCAGTTCTTCGTTTGGGCCAAAAGGCTCAACTGTGAGTATGAATCCAATGTGTCTCTCTGTGAGCACTGAGTTGACTATGTTACCACCTCTAGGAGAGGGTAGATATTATATGGAATATGGAAACAAATACCTGTAACTCCTGAGTCACGTAGTAAAACCTGTTAAAAAACAGGCTTTACTACGGCTAAATGATTAATCGTTTTTATATCAACATCATGATTTTCAAATAACAAGAGCCCCGATTTTAATTCTATCTTACATAATTGACAGTGTCTCGAATAGCTGCAGCAAAGGAAAGTTTAAGCAAGTGACTGTTGATTTCACTGGCTACAACAACTGTTGCAGGTAAATGTACTCAGCTGTAGGTAATTATTGTTAATTCTGTGAGTTAGCCAAACTACAAAAAATAAATCTTGGTTGTTATTATGTTCACTCTATGCATGCCGGTGTCTGTACATTGTGGTTGTAGATTGTTTTGTGGAGGAACACTTCTCTGTATAATTCTGTATGTTTGGCAAAAAATAGGCTGTCTTCTTGCTGTTCATAAAAGACAGTGTGGCGAGGTTTTTTCTACATAAGTGATCTAGGTGATCACCTCACATCAATTTCAGACACGTAGCTCAGAGCTGTGAAAGAGCTTGAACTGTCAGTTGTGAGGCTAATTGAGCAGCTACATCGTAGAGCTGTGGCAAGGTATCGTCAATGCAACATCAAAACACTGTTTACCAGGAGTCATCCTTAACATAGTCGAAAGTGGCTACACAGTCGTGTGTGTACAAGGGCCCTAAAGACCAGACCAAAGATTCGTGACAAGACGAGTTGAACTACTTGCAATGCGCTGGTCTGCAACATTCTGAAACCTGTCAGTTTACACCAATGCGACTAGACCAGACAGTGTATCACTTCCATACAGCAACGACTCTCTGTACTAACTGTCAGCTTTTCAGGCTTTTTTGTAGCTGGATATAATTTTTAGCGTCTTAAAATATGGATGAGGATAGTGATAGTGAGTTACTTACTACAGTTGCATTTCTAGGATAAACGGCGAAAACAAAAAAAAACCGAGCGGGTCGAGATGACCAGCTGACTTCGCCACAAGCTGATTGGCTGTTGAAACAGGTGACGTACCTTACGTTCTAAAACCAGCCACTGGCGATTTCACAAACTGAGTCACAGGCAACAGCATCAGCCGGCTTGAGTCGAGCTGAGACGGACCAGTTCACACCGCTGCAACTTTTCCCTGCAACATTCTAAGACGGTTTCGTCTCAGATGGTTCTGGTAATCCATGGTTTCTGGTTGTGGAATGATTTAATTGTAGTTTTGGGTACAGTTGCTTCTGTTGTTTTATAAATTAAATCCACCACAGACTCAGTGAATCCATTTATGTCCTCAATGACGTTGACATGGGTATCCTGGAATGTAGATCGCTTTGATAATGACCGATGTAAATTCTCTTGGTAAAAAGTGCGGTCTGCATTTGATTGTCAATAATTCCAGATCGGGTGAGTAGGAATGGAATAGCATTTTAATATTCCCCCTATAACGCCAATCCTTATTTACCATAAAGCACATGCTAAGGCAAGTATATTTACCAGAGTAATTTTACTTGCTAAAACACCAAAGCCTTAAAAACGTATCTCTACAGTACTTGCTCTACTATCCCTGATAATTAGAGACAATCACATACAAAGGGAAATTGTATGTATGTATGTATGTATGTATGTATGTGTTTTACCATGACATAACTCCATGACAGAGTTAGAGATTCTCCTGAAGTATCTCAGGGATCGTCTGGTGGCTTTGACAGCAGTCAGCATCCTTCACCTACACATCCGCACACATACACAGACAAAAGAGTTTGTTTCCAAAATCTGAAACTGTTCTTTTTTACTATTCAAAATTCACTTTACAATTAGTGACAGTGAAGTCTATAATTTATGAAATTTAGGCTGTAAAAAATTTAAATGTAGAATGAGAAAGCTATCCGACTGGCTGTTCAGCCTAGTCAATCAATTATTTATTTTTGTATGTGTTTATTAATAGTGCAAATCAAGTGATTAACAGGAGGCACCATAAGAAACACGTTTGAGACATGATGAGGCAAGAGACAGAAACAACAACAGTAACAAAAACAAAATAAATAACAGAAGGTACCTCAGTAAATTTGAAAAAATGCATTTAGATGTTCTTATTGTACAACGCGCATGAGTAGTTGTATGTGTATGTATGGGAGTCGTGTATGTTTAAGGATATAGGGGGAAGAGAGAAAGAGAAGAACCAGAACAGGTCAGGACAGCTGGGTCAGGCCAGAATTTTATTCATTAAGTTATCCATTTCTAATTTATTCTCCCTTTCTTTTATCTATCGGCCTAGTTTGGGTTTGTAAACAATTGGTTTCTGTAAATGAGCACAGGGTTAGTTATTGAGGGATAGGGAATAGTAATGTGAGACAGAATGGTAATGCAATGTTATGTGTATGATGTGGCTTAGCGGCATTTGCCAACAGGCAAAATTAAAATTAAGAATAAAATGCATAATAAATGGAGTCCAGGTTTTTAAAATGTTAAATTGTTAGCTTTCTTTTTGCCATTGCTATATGTCTGGAGAAGATTTGACCAATGATTGATGTTTATTGTTTGTTTGGATTTCCGGTTTGTATGGATGGTCTTCTTGGCGATAGCTAGGACAACTAGTGTGGTTATTGTGTGTTTTGGTGGAAGTTCAACTGAGAATGAATCACATATTAATATTCACAATGAGGGAGAGAGAGGGATGCTGCAACCCAAGATTGAGGAGAGCTTTTGTGTCTTAAACCAAAAGTGCTGTACAGGTGGACAGAGCCATAAAGAGTGAAGGTAGTCGTCTGTGGTGCTCAGAGCGCAATGTGAACGTCTATCTGTTTTAAAGAGACCCATTTTGAGCATTTTGTATTGAGTGGTGTGTGTTCTATGCAGAATTTCATACTGAATTAGTAGTAAATGTGTGTTTTTTGTAATTTCAAATGTAGGGGGTGGCTGGAGTAGATTATTCATCATATTGATTTTATTTTTAATAACTGATTTTAATTGTAGGTACTGGAGGAAATTTCCCCCCCTGACCCCATACCTCTGGATAATGTCTTTAAATGAGATTAATGAGTTGTCTTGAAATAGGTGGTGGAGATGTGTGATTCCTTTTTGTTCCCATGTGTTGAAGTGAAGGGGAGATCTGCTGAGCTGAAAGTCAGGGTTGTGCCAGAGAGGGGCTTGCATGCAAGGAGTAATTTGTGATTTGCTCATTTCAAGGGTTTTCCACCAGGCTGTGGAAGCAAATGTGTTG
This sequence comes from Maccullochella peelii, assembly GCA_002120245.1. NCBI lineage: Eukaryota > Metazoa > Chordata > Actinopteri > Centrarchiformes > Percichthyidae > Maccullochella > Maccullochella peelii. The sequence goes on from LKNJ01006864.1 coordinate 13,457, forward strand.
TTTGATGTTTGAACCAATAAAGAGCAAATCAAAAATACTGATGATGTTGTAATGTAATCCAAGGGTTATGAGCCGGGTTAGAGTAGATCAATTTAACAAGGTACTGTAATTGGTTTGCCAGATAGTAGTGGAGAAAATTGGGTGAAATTGTCTTTAAAGTGGAGACACTGATTTTGGATGTTTTATTTTACCAGTAGAAGTGTGATATGATAGAGTTCAGAAACTGGAACAAGTTGGCTGTAGTTTTAATTAGAATCATTGAAAAGAGGTAATTGACTTCAGGTAAAACTTTCATCTTGATGGTTGCTATTAGTCCGGTTCAAGTGAGGGGAAGGTTAGGCCACCGTTTTAAATCATTGTTGATGTTTTTCTAATAGTGGGGTAAAATTAAGCTAGGGTAACTCTGACAGCCTGGGGGAAATGTGAATACCCAAATATTTGATATTACCAAAGGTTGAAGGATCCCATGAGTCTAACAAGATAGGAACTATAGTTGATTTGGTCCAGGTGTAGTGTGAGAGTTGTAAGAAGTTGTTGAAGAGATTGATTTCTTCCTGCAGGGAGTTTTGTGGATCTTGAAGATAAAGTAACATATCGTCAACATATAACTTCCAGAGTGAATCAGCGATTTCACCCCCATTTTGTGCAGTTATATTTTTCAACTCTGACTCTTCTCCCACAAGCAAAGGAAGGGCTGACAATGTAAATGAATACCTAAGAAAAACTAACAGTGCCAGTTTTTTCTCTGTTTTTTTCTCAGATATATTCTTAATTTGTATTCCCAGCATATGATGAGACTGTTTAATCAGATTCAGTTGTGAGGAAATTGTTTCCGAGTTTGTGTTCCTTCTCTTTCTGCTACGTTTTTGGGATTCTAATTAAAGACTACTGACTAGTTATTATAGTTAGACCGATAAACTGTCCAGGCAGATTTATCGATTCCGATGATAGCCGATGAAATGAAGTCCGACCTAGCGGAGGAAATCAAGCCGCTGCCTTTCTGTGATGATCAACGGGGACACGGACGCGACAAACAAAGAATGCAAAATGGTCTACCTTCGATTTGTCCAAAATAGTAAGCCAACAACAATGGCCAGGCAACAGGAACACAGCCATGCATTAGGTGAATAACCCACTATTAGGGTGCTTTTCAATAACGAGACAACAATGCATATAAAGTATGGAGAGATCATTGTACTTCTGCTTAATGCAAGTTATATATCTCATTCAAGGAGTACTCCAAGCCACCAAGTCTGCGTTTGAGCAGCTGGGACAGAAGACAGGATGGATAAACAAGCTAGTTGGCTTCAGGACGGATGGACCTACGGTGAATATGGGACATCATGGAAGTGACATTTCCCTGCTCAAAGGAGAGGTCGGAGAGCATGTAATTCCATTCCACTGCATGCCTATATATGTATACATATATATTTAAAAAAAAAAAAAATTCCCCACTCGCCCCTGCAGGCGGTCTATTACTCCTTCAAGCTCAGGTCC
>LKNJ01006865.1:0-14962 GCA_002120245.1 Maccullochella peelii
ACTGACTAACAACTCTCAGTTGTACTGCCCTGAGATAACCTCTGTTATGATTTAGGCGCTATGTAAATAAAATAAAATTTAATTGAATTGTAGTTGGGGGCTCACCTCGGTGAAGCTGAAAAACAGTCCGATCCCTCCTACAAAGCGGAGAGCCTCTCCAGCATGTTCCTGGATCTTATCTGCACAGGGCAAACAGGAGTGGTTGGGGAAACAAGCCTGTAGGAGAACAGGAGACACAATACTTAGACAAAAATCAAGCAAATGCTTCTGACAGCAGGGTTAGAGGCTTTTATTATGTTTTCAACATGAATTTTACTGCTATCCTTCAAACGATTAAATCTTACCAACTGAGAATCCATCAGTTTATTTTAACATGCTAAAATGTAACAGGGGGCAGGAAACATTTCATGATGAGCACTGATCCAAACTCACAGCGTCACAGGTGAGGTTGGGGTCCACCTGTTTGAAGCCACAGCAGTTGAGGCTCTTCTCCACATCCCTCTGAGTGCTCTGAGAGTTATTCCAGCCCACCTCCAGCAGGTGATCCTGCAGCACACAGATAGGAGCAACATGGAGCATTACTGTTCATTCGATGGCTTTTTCACATTTAGGGGTCGTGTGTAAATTACTGAACCAGTTACAGCATTGTGACGTGTTTATTCCACACTGTCTTACTGTAAGTGTTTAAAAGATATAGCATGAGAGGTTCTAATTTAGGTTTTTTTGCCAAACCATTAAGGAAGTGGACAGAGTGTGAGTTGTGTTGTTCATGCAGCCCTGGGCAAAGTGTCTTCAATTGCCATTTTCAACCTTTGTCTTTCAACTACAAAACCTACATGTACCTTCCAGTAGCAGAGGGCTTTAGTATCATTGTCAAATCAATATAAAGTTTATATCTATTTGTTATTCCATCTACAAAAACTGACAAATGGAAAAGCATGAAGTCAAAAACATAAAATATGTAAAGTGTATGGCTGCATGAAAACCTGAGCACAATAAAAAAAAAACATTTTTTGAAGTATTTGATCACTTTCTTAACTTGGGAAATCACTCCTATCTGTGCTGATATTTAGGAGAGCTCCAGGGAAGTCCTAATATGTCAGGAGCCGCAAGAGATGGACTTCAGGCAGAAACAATCCATGGGAGGGGATGTGCCTTGGAGGACAATGAGCGTATGAAAAGATACTGTTTTGCAAAAAAAAAAGGGGAACCATTTTTGTGACTGACCTGCGGTTGTACAGGAGAACACTTGCTGCCTTTACTTTCCTTTTTAAGGACTACAGACCTAATGCTTTTTTGGAAATGGGGAATTTTTTTTTATCACAATAACAAATCAAATGAATAATAAATCAAACTTTGATTTCTCTTACAGGGTCTTCAGTGAGAGCAAACGTTCTTCTGTATGTCAGCTGCTTATGGTGATAAAAGATTTCCATAAACGTGAGGGTTGGTTTCTCAGGCCTCGAGATACTCAACTTAATTACAACAGGTAAAATCTACTATTAGGTTTGGTACTTCAGTTCTTTTATGTATTCATTTATTTAAAAATATTTCCATTCAATTCAGTTCAGTTTTATTTATTTATATAGCGCCATATCATAACAAAGTTATCTCAGGGCACTTTTTCATATTGAGCAGGTCTAGACCAACTCTTTATATTTACAGATATTTAGAGACCCAACAATTCCCACCATGAGCAAGCACTAGGCCACAGTGGCGTTTCATTTGAAAAGCACGCCTATCATACTTATATTGTATTATATTGTTGTATTTCCCAACACTGGGTGATCGCCCACATGTGTAAGGCACATAAATTACAGTAATAAGGGAGTTGAAAGTTCAGTGGAAGAGAAGAGTCCATGTTCTTAATGGAGAGATGCTCCGCATCACACAGAGGGTCTGAAACATCGTCACACAGCATGTCATTAAGAACTAGTTCTGATGGAGTAGACCCCGGCCCTCACAGACTCAGGATCTTCTGTTGAGACAAGTGAAGTGCAAAAATATGCTGCAATTATTGGACTGTGTCCCATTTCTGTCTGTCTGCTTTATCGCTGCCTTACGCATACTTTTAAATATGGCTCATTTTCAAAACAAGAGTTAAATCAAGAATGAGAATGAACGAGCAGAGAAGTTGAACCTGGAGCAGACTGTCGTTCAGACAGGTGAGTACAACAACAACCTCACTGTGATGGTTCTAACTCTGTCCAGTGGAGAAGGTCAACGTTGCTAGGCAACGTGTGCAGCTCTCTTTTTGCTGTAATATCTGTGTTTGTGGCTGTTGTTTATACATCTCTGCTGTTAAAGTGGCAGGTTATTTCATTTCTGTAGCCTAATAATGCTTGCGGTCTACTTTTTATTTACTGTCGGTCATTTTAGTTGAATTGTCTGAGATTTGTCCTCTTTTCTGGTTCATTCCAGTGAGGCTCCACTGAGGAAGGCGGCTGTAGAATTGATAATTAGTTGTATGCACAGGCTGCAAAGTGCCGTCTATAGAAAAGGAATATATTGTTGGTTTGGTCATAAGGGCTGTGTGGTGTGATGTGTGTACGTTGACATGTTAATGCACTTTATTTTGTAGCCTAAATGTGTTCTTTAGTTTAATAGGTCTAAAGATAGAACATCAGCATCATCATATACAATGTTCTCTTTACCCTCCCTCCACACCCCGTTCCTTTTACAAATGTGATGCAGTAATGTTTACTCTGAGTCCTTTTTACTTTTATCTAAGTACATTTTTACACACAAGTAATTTTACTTACTTTATTCTAGCACTCTTTGCAACCCGGGTCATTTATATACAGTAGGTCTGATCTCATTATTTGCTAATCATCAGTAGCATTAGAAAGGTGTTGCACACTTTTCTGTCTTATTTCTGGTTTCAGAAGCAGGGGAGTGCTCTCTGGGTCATCCAAGCTTTAAACAGTGCCCACATTAGTGACACCACAAACACAAGCAAAGCCACGAAGAGAAGCGAAGATGATATTCATCACTGCTGATGACCTGTGCTGAAGTAGTGGTAATGGATGATGTTCCCTGAGGGTGCTGAGGTTTTTGTCTGCGTTTAACTATTCACATTCATTTCTTCTAATGGTGCCTTCCAGCTAATGCATCACTGTTCTTCTGAGACAGGAATTAAAAGGAGAGGAAGAATGTTCCCTTGGTTGCTCATACCACATTAAATATCATTAGTCTGGGATGTTTAATAATTCCAGGAATTCTGGAATTTCCTTTTATTTTGCTGTAGCCACTTCCTCTCATCTTGCCTTGTCCTCTACCATGGCCCAGAATGCCTTTCAACAACTCCAAGAAAACATCACGTCCAGGCGGCTAACAATATGCCAGGCTTCCATGCATCCTACAGCGGCCTTTGCATGTAAGGGATGTACCTGAACAAAAATATTTGGCAAATATGATGTGGTCACATGATCTTCTCTGAAGTTTCTGAAGTTGAGGATGGTTTGCTTAAATGCACCATTAAACAAGTAACTGACGTGCAGTTCTTTTGTGGGACTTCTACAAAGAACACACTGGTTGTGTAAAATCAGGCAAATAAATGACACATTTGAGACTTGGGAATGGAACAGGCCTTCTTTGAGGAGGGAGATAAGGATTAAGACCCACTGAACGCAGTGCTATGTGAAGCCCAGTTCACCCCTGTTCATTTTTCTACGGGACACAAGTAAATTGCCTCTCAAAGCACTGTGGGATAGCAGGTGATGCTTAACTGACCAGTGATGCAAAAACAGGGAGTAGTCAAAAGTTGGAAATGTTCAACTCTGTGTAAAAGAGGGCGTAATTAATGATAATAATAATAAACTTTATTTATATAGCACCTTTCATACAGTTGGTGTAGCTCAGAGTGCTGTACAATAGAAATGAAGGAACATACAAACTGCAAATACTGCACAATAAAACCAAGCAAAGAAATGAGTAACAAGTACGAGAAGCAGCTACTCGCAAGGATAGGTATGCCTAGGACAATGGAATATTTAAAAGACAGCACTAAAATAAAGAAAGGCATTCGACCAATAAAATATGTCAAGATAAAACAGAGATTAAAAGGGAAGGGAAGAGTGACAATTAGATGTCAAATAAAATAATATGAAATAGAAAATAAAATATGTCAAGATAAAACAAGGAACAAACCATAAAATATATCAAGAAAGAACAGATTAAACAAAACAAGGGTATGGAAAAGTGACAATTGGTTAAAAGCAATGCTGAATAAATAAGTTTTCAATTGTTGTTTAAAAATGTTCACAGAGGTTGCACCTCTTATAGCCTTGGGTAGGGAGTTCCATAGTTTTGGGGCATAGTTAAAAAAAGGCTGAGCTGCTGATTTTCTTATTCATGTTTATATTCGAGTTTATATTTTAAAAACCGGCAGTCGAGGATCTAAGAGGCCGTGAGGGATTAAAAAAAGACAAAGAGTTAGTACTTGTTTTTAACAGTTTCTTAGGATGGATTTTCCAACTAAAAGCTGCATTAATGGAGAAACTGAAGATTTGCATCTTACCTGTTGCTCTCTGTTGATGGCCAAACAGGCACTGGAAACAGAGAACTGCACAATAAACACCATGAACAGGACGATCATGTACTGAGCTTCACCGTCAAAGAACAGCAACAAATACACACATCGTGCATATACACATAATCCTGCTTACAGCCAATGTTACTAAACCACTGCATATAAAGGTGACACTGCGCATTAGTAGAATCAAAGCTGCAGTTTGTCAGCTGTATGCACCGTCTCTGCGAGGCTGACTACAGCGTGAAATACGATGCTGCTCTGGATCTTATTGCACATGCAGCATACATGAATGGAAAATGGATTTTCCAAAACACTGAGGTGAAGAGAGCATTCATTATCACGCCCCTCCCTTCCACAAAAGACAATTCACAGACACAGTGTATCTATAGTGTTCATGTAAATATTCTACATTCTACTCTTTTTGTTACTGAAAATCCTTCTCAGCAGCAGTGGTTTTCTCTGTAATTAAGTGATGAATTCTGATTCAGTTGAAGCGCGTGACATTTTCATGGTGGTAATCATGTCAAAATATGACCTATTACCATCCTATATACGTTGGGAAACAAATACCAGCCATGGTATGAACAGTGTGAAGGATACAAAGAAGAGAAGGACCTGGTGATGCTTCATGGCCCCAATGAGGCCGGCCAGGGCCACGAAGAAGAGGAAGACACCCACACCGATGATGCCTCCCACCACCTGGAAACTGGAGACCAGACCGAACCACTTCCCCCACGCTGCGATGCCAATCATCAGCAGGCTCACCATCTGCAGGACAAACACACAGACCGAGTCTCAATGCTACAATTATTGTGTCAAAGAGTCACACATGATTTGTAATCTATGTAATCATTTTAAGATTTCAATATCAAATGAAAATATTAGCTGCAGGCAGCTTCAACTAAAAAATTAAAAATGTGTGGAAGAAACCCTATCAGGAAGGCAGATCCGCTTAATCTCTGCCCTGTCCCTGTCCTGGAATGGAGTTTTATTGTGATGTCCTTTAACCCTTATAACACAGCGTTCTATGTGTGTGTGGACATTGACCACCGACAGTCTGAGTGAGTCAGGAGCACACAGCTGAGACGCCTGCACCTGGAGCACTGACACACAGTCAAACCATATTATCTACATTCTGTTATTTAAAACCTCACACTCCCTTCAACCTACACACAGTGTGACAGCATTAAATATAATTTAGAGTGGAAGCAGTATTCTGATCCTCTACTAAATAAAAAAAGAAACATAATGTAACACAATGTAAAAATTCTCCTTTATTAGAAAAAACCCTGCATTTAAGTTAAGCATTAGCAGTAAAATATACTTTTATCAAAAGTAAAAGTGCTCATTATATATTTTTTACATTGGATTATTATTACTGGTGCATTCATTTATAATCCTCGTATATATTGTACGATTAGGGTACTGACCAAGGCTTCACATTTGTACTCAATAGGTTCACATTTCTCAAGTCTCAAGCCAGTATGTCCATGGAAAGACTTATTGTTGGCGAATATCATCCCTCCTGCCCATACTGGCCCTGAAGTTATCCCTTCCTAAAGCTATTTTAATGTGAGAGAAGGGGGACAATGTCTACAGTCCCTGTCCTTGGCAAAAACACATTCTTAAGTTCAGTTAAAGCTAATAGTCTCTTCCACAGTGTCTATTTAGTACAGAGCCCTTCTTTGTGTTTCCCCGGACAGTGTTGTCTTTCTCAGCTGCAATGGAGGAAGGGTAACACAGGAGGGAATGTTCTACTAAAAACAGTAACTATTAAGTATTGTTAAGAGCCATCTGAAAGAATGTGAACCTGCCCTTTAACACGGTACAGTTATTTAGTATTGCACTTTCATGAAGCTGCTGCCGACAGATTCAAAACAGAATGGTCAAAACTGGAGCAGCAGAGGCCAAGATGTCAAACTGTCTGTTCATTTGTAGTCGCCCAATCTGAGAGAACACGGATGACATCATTATGACATCAGTTATTTTCTCAGACTTCTCAAATCTCCTCCACCCCAACAGAAAAGATTATACAACTAAGTGTGTAGGCCTACTAAGAAATCAATCAAACCTGGTTGGAACCTATAGGGGTCACACACACACACACACACACACACACACCTACACATCTACAGTTCAAGTTGAGAAATCGGCGGTGATAAGAGCTATCAGGCAAAGCTTCAACACACAGAACGTCCTCTGTAACGCCATATAATGCGACGGAGGGAGGGCAGTTAAAGCTTTTAAGCCGCAAATGTTTGCTCCTTTAACAGAAACCAGGCTGCTCTTTAAATGTCTGATTTCTCATTAGTTTAATCTGATGGATACAGTGAGCATCTGATCCTGGTAGACTACCACAGTGAATAATTGATCAAGTAGCCCAGTGTCTGACCCCCTCAGTGTGTTGTTTACAGCAGGACGTTTCCTACACTGTATTTACACCATCCCATGATGGATAAAACACTGTGTCTATTGATAAAACCGGCAACATAATAATCCATATGGTAGGCTACATTCTACTCACAACATAGAGGATGTTGAGCGCGCACAGGGAGTGTTTGGAGCAGGTGAATCCAGCGCAGCCCATCTTGGTCAATAAACAAATACAATATATCCTTAAAGTCTTTCAATAAATATTTCGGCTCAAGAAATAAAATCCAGAGAAAGGAACCCCCGCGGAGGGTAATAATTCCTGCTTTCCAGCTGGGATAGATGGTGGCTCAGCAGCAGCGCTAACCTGGAAAGAAGAACGGAGCTGGATGCGTCCATTACAAGCAATACAACAGGAAAATAGATATCTAGCCTTCAAAATAAATGTATGCCATTTGTCACCGTAGAAGTGACAGATTCTATGGTAGCTTATAATAATAGGGCAGACAGGGCTGTGACTACCCTTGAGCACACTTGGTCATGGCCACAGTATTTGGTGTTTTTTTTGGGGGGGAGGGGGCGGTGTTAGCAAACCTGGGTATTTACAGTTTATGACTTAGACATGGCCATTTTCTTTTAGCTGATTTTTAGACTCAGTATATTTATGACTTTTAGGTCAACAAAAATAAATAAATTAATTAAGATTTATCCACCTGACTTTTACTACTGGTTGCATGCTGAAGGCTTTGAAACAGCATTTAGACCTTCAGACCAGGGAAATAAAATAGCAACACTTTAATTTCCTGGCCGGTCATTTTATAATCATTTTCCAGTAAGTTTCCTGGAAATAACTATTTAAGCTGGTTAAGACAGCTAAATAAGATATATCCAGTGGGACATACCATTGTATGTCGTTACAGAAGGAAGGGTTTCTTGCTATAGTGGCACATCAATTGATTTGATTACAGTAAACATGTCATAATAAAAAGATAAGTGGGTGTGTTATGCAGTTATGACAACAAAAGGATCCAGTAAAAGCTGATAGAAACGATGTTAACTCATATATAATAACTGCTTATGTTTCATTTCATGCTTTGGATGAGACATTTGATGAGATGGTCATATTCTGTTATTATTAAGCCCAGTGGATGATAATGTCTTTTTGAAATATGCTGTGCAGAAGAAATAATCATTCTGGTTGCATGGACACTATTCCTGTCAATGGTCAGTCCACCTTTAGGATCATTTGATCACGTAAACATCAGTAACTGGGAGCTGAAACACTAAAAGAAATAATGTTTTATTGCTCTACAACTGGTTTGTTGACATCTTCCACAAAGTCAAGTCAATGCCAAGATCATCACCTCTGTAGTGTAAGAAATACATTTCACTCCACTCAGCTGTTCCTACATTTGATGTTCAGGTGTTTATTTGTTCAACAGTCAGCATGAGATGCACTGGGATGTGCCTCCTACCAAGGCTGTACGAATCCACTTAACAGTGAGGAGTGTCTCTTTAGACTTTTACTGGATCTTTCTTATGACAACATAAATGTTCTTATTATACCAACATACCAGCCTATTATGGTATGTTATCATAAGAGCAATTTATCTTATTATTTTCATGGAAAATGCTTATTAAGAATCAGTTTAACTGGTGTGAATACTTCTGGCATCAATAATAGTAAATGCAGGGTCTTTCAGTTTGATGAATTCATGACGCCTGAAATTCCATGCTTTTATTTTGAAGACAAAATTAAAGACATTAAGTTCCGGTGTTAGTGTGGTCAGCTATTTTAACTCGATGCTTGGTCGGCATATGACTCCGAGAGGGACGGGCCCCACAGCATCCAGTCCGCTGATTGGCCACAGAGGTCTGTTATTTCCTCTGAAAGTCTTCCAGAAAGAATGTAGAGCCCCCCCCCCCCAATCCTACATGATATGCAGGTTTCATTAGAAATAGTGTGAGGTGGCTAATTTGTTTCCTCCTGCTGTCTCATGTTACTCTCACAGTTCATTTATTTTTCATCAGCGACCCGACACAACCGTTTCTGGGTCACACCAGGACTCTTCTCAGGACACACACACACACACACACACACACACACAAGGAACCTGAGGAGTTAAAAATGACAAATACACAGAGCATGATTGAATCCAGCGCTACAGTCTCATTCTGTTCATCAGTGGGTTTGTCCTGACTGTGCATGAGGAGTACAGTTACACAGAGGTATAATGTTTCATTAACTGTCACTGGAAAAGTTCTGATCCAAAACAACGAGTTCTGTAGTGACCATAACAATGGTTAGCTGTCAGATGTTTATGCAGATACAGGTTTGCCATAAGGTTACTGGGCAAACAGTCATCACTTCCTCACTGACTCAAAATGCTCTCTAATAGAAACGTCCCCACTATTCATTTGACTCATTTCAGACTAAGCATTTGAATCCTGGTGGTGCACTGACACACTTGTTTCTGGGTTTGTGGCTGCATATTTTGATCATCTTTGAGTCTAATGTAAGGTACATCCTAATAGTCCAAAAATGGCCTGTGGGCACCCTATAAGGATATTACCAAACAAATCTGTAATTAATCAAATTACCAGAAAGCAACTGCCACACAGACAACCTGGGGCCGGCAAGGATCTGAGGCCCCACAGCAGTTGATCATCCGACCAACAAAGAGCAATCAGTCCAGTTTGCTATATTTCAGTCTAATGTACATGATCAGAAAACACTATTGATATGAGACTAGTAAACTGATTCTGAGCCTTGAAAGTGCATATTGTGTTTGTGTGTAGCATGGTGAGCTGGTCATTCACTCTATCAAGGAGCTGCCAGCGTAACAGGTAACTTTATGGTCTAATGTGATGTAGGCTGTCTTATCAGAAAAAGCTACAGTGCCTATAAAAACAAATAATGTAGGTCATAGGTACTGTAACTTTCCTGTTATAAAATGTTATAAAATGTCATAACCAGGGACAGGGGTCGCAAATTAGCCTTGGCTAGAAATCCTTTATGCAATACATCGGCAGCATGTTCTCTGTAACTTGTTGCTATGTTTTCTTGCATTGTCCCTGAGAAATAAACTAATAAATAAATGCTACCCTGAAATTCTAACGTGAATTGGATGCAATGGATTTGAGTTTTGGTTCCACAGAAAATAAACTGGGAAACACTGAAGAGGGACATAACGGTGCCTGTGATGACTTTTACTCTATACACTCTGAATCACTTATTCACACAAGTACAGGGCTGAGTCAGAGTGGTTAGCCTAGCTTAGCATAAAGACTGGAAGCGGGGGGAAACATGTAGCCTGACTGTCCAAAGTGATTTTTTTTTTTTTTGTATCTTGTTTTTAAGAAGTTTATCTAATTATTCAGTTAAACTTTGTATTTAGTTTCTTATTTTTACTGTTTCTGTTTTTGATATTATGGTTTTTCTATTTCTACGACAGTGTTTGATTTCTTCACATTATGCGTACATGATGCTGCCTACCTGTTTAAAAGAGTTAGGACTGTGACGATCACTGAGGCAGGTATTAACTGAAATGTTGGTGCTTGTTACTCTTCTGCATAACTAAAGTACAGAGATAAAGAAAATGTTAGCTTCAGAAGAAACCAGTTTATCTCTAGATTTCACAACAACAGCAACATGTTATTTTCCGAAATTCATTTTTGACATCATCATAACCCATATTGGTGACAACTGAAAAGGTCCCTGTCAAATCCATCTGTGAATGGAGTTATTTATGTGGTGTTATGTGTTATTTAATGTGTGGAGAAAAATCGCAGTGTGCACATATAAAACCAGTTTATTCATAAAAAGAAGTTACATACACAGGTGTGCTCTGTAAAACTATCTGTGTGTGTACTAAAACAAGTGTAAACCTACTGCAGAGGTCATGTTACTGTTCCTGGACAGTGTTATGGATGGAGTCTGTAGTGCTGAGGTGGAGGCCATCTCCATGTGTGGGACTGACTCCTGGTCCAGTGTTCAGAGACTGGCTAGTTAACTGAAGGTGTTCGGCTGCCTCGGGAGGGGGGCGTGGGTCTGTGGTTGTTGTGGTTGGAGGGCCTCCACGTCAGCCCCAGACTGACTCTACGCAACATGTTAACTAGCTGCTGCACTGTCATTCAGGCTACAGGACTCCTGCTGCTCCTCCTCTAGCCCTCCTCCCCCTCTGACTCCGACTCTGTGGGCAGGAAAGAAAGCATGAGACGACAGCCCCATCTGCTGCTTACACTCAGTATTGCAACTCATTTGGGTACATCACTAATTCTTCAGAGCAGTGTTTCCCAAACTTCTCCTGGTGGGAGGGCTCCTTGTCCTGCATGTTTTAGATCTAAAACACACAGGCGAGGGGATAGTATCTTGTTCTAAGTCAAACTGATATCTTTAATATACAACAATTAAACTGCATCCCTTTGCTTATAACTTAGTATTAGTCAGTATAAATGATGATGTAACATGCATAATTATTTCTTTGTAAGTGAAAATCACACTTAAAAATAACAATAGTATAAAGTGAGAAACACAATCAGAAATTTGACCCTCTAAGTACTCATTCTGAGACACTATCATAATTGTGATTATAATTGGAGAAACTGAAACATGTATTTGATAATAGTTTTGATAAAAGTCTTAATTATGAGATGAGTTACTATGTCATTATTTTGACCCCTCAAAAAAAAATAAAAAAAATAATGACAATACTAAGTCATAAATGATAACACTTATTATAATTATGAGATGCTTAGTATTCATTTTTGAGCCCTGTTATGATATATTATTTTCTACTAACTAATTACTATTGTTTATATTCATACGTGAGGATAGCATAGTCAGCTACTGTACATACATTTGATGCAAAGTCATTTCACAGAACAAAATATTGTATGTAGAACTGAACTGCGCTACTGCATGTTCCCCCCCCCCCCCCCGGTCAAGGCAGATGACTGCCCACCCAGAGCTTGATTCTGCTCGAGGTTTCTACCTGTTAAAAGGGAGTTTTTCCTTGCCACTGTTGCTTGTGCTTGCTCTTGGTGGGAATTGTTGGGTCTCTGTACACATAAGGAGTCGGTCTAGACCTGCTCTTTATGACAAAGTGCCCTGAGATAACGTTGTTATGATATGGCGCTATATAAATAAAACTGAATTGAATTGGTAATGTTCCCCTTTAAGAGTAAACGTCACGTAAACGAAACACTGTAGTTTTGTAGTCATGAAATACATTAAAATGAGTATTTCTATTAATAAAGACACTTAAATGTGAGTTTAGCGAATAAAAGAAATATTTTTTTCAGTTATCAATTATTTACTATAAAAACTATGCAAATTCCATCCCATTTTTGACTAAATGTGTTCCATGAGCATGCACGTTTGGTTGCACTAATAACAAATACTCTTGAGTCCGGAGGGCATAAAATAAGGGAAGTCATATTGTTATTGCCTTCTTCAGCATTCTCGAGCCACTCAACAAACTTCTTCATCTGCTCCAAGAAGACACTCTTCCCTTTGGTAGCGTGGGCATCTTTGTACCATTTCAAGATGGCCTCCTCACTCAGGACATCAGCTGAGTTAAGAGAGAAAAACTTTCAGTACTGGGAGCTTAAAACTTCTACTCATGGACACCAAAGAGAACACATGTGGAAACAAACACCTGGAAGATAAATATGGACTAGAAGAGGATCCAGTTGATAGACTTGATGCAATGTGAATGTGTGAGATGCTGACCTTTGTAGAAGAGCACCACTATCTTAGAGAAGGACTTCATGAAGTGGATGTTGTCGTAGCAGTACTCCTGGATCTTCAGCAGCAACACCAGCTCAGACTGACCCTGAGTGCTGAACACTGCCAGCAGAGGAGCATAGTGCTGAGAGAGGAGGCACACACAGTTACATAGTGAACACCTGACCCTGAATAAGTATTGCTACCAATACCAATATTCATATTAATCCTAACTTTAATATTGAGGCTAATAGTAAATAATGCTATACGAACACCAACACCACCACTGATGCAAACATTAACACAACTCTCCTACTAGCAATAAAGATGATATACTAACACCAATGCTAATACAAAAACAAGATTTCTATAAATATCACACTAAATACTCATTGTTGGGAAGTAGCATCGCTAAATGTAGCAAAACACAGCCCCACTAGTAGTTTAACTACAGTAGATTTCCCAGTAACGCTCAGGTAGCATCAGTATAGTACACTACTTTCCAATGAAGACTAGCATATAGCTTCACTACAGCTTCAAAGTAGCTTCCCCAATACTGGGGGATATACTGAAGCTAATGCCAATATGGTTACTGCAATACCAATACTGAAACTACAGTAGGTGAAAAATAATATCACAATCATTTACAGAATGTTATTGATATGTTATAAGATAGTACTAAGGAATCTAAAATCATGTTGGACAAACTAAACATTAAACTCACGTTCACCTTACCGAGTGAAATGTTTTTTGTGTGTGTGTTTTACTAAAACAAAATTCGAGAATTTTCTAAGAGATATGTGTCATCGGCATTTATCTCCTTCTTTGCCATGATACAATTGTATGGAGATACAAAAAATTATAATAACCCTTATAGCAGTGAAAAGCCAATACCAATAGTATCCCTATCCAACACTGAAACTAGAGGCTTGTCTACACATAGGAGGCGTAACAGCTTACGTTACTGCTACTACTGCTATACATGTAACCCAAAGTGTATTTCTGTGCTTCATGATTTTCTTCTGTTCCAGTGAAACTACAGTGTTAGTGTGTTGGGCCCTGAACCTACACAGCAGTACTGTGCCGAAATGACTGTGTGACACAGATGGAGGACTAGTTCTTTTGTTCAATTAAAAAGGGTTTTGTAGAAAAACTTTTATATTCCTCAAAGGAAGGCATCAAGGAAGTACCAAAACTCAGATATCATAATGTCACTAGTTTTGAAAAATTTGGAACACACCCGGATGAATACCAATGCTAATACTGACACCAAAACTGATATAAAAAGGGGTGGAAAATGAGGTCTAAAAACCACAAATCAATTGGTGAACTGGATATTACACCTTTAAAATATGAACTACATGTGTTATATATATTTCCTGTTCATTCTGAAGCTAAAGCTCTATTGTTTTTGTGCACACAGTGGAAAGCAGTGTTTAACAGTTCAGCTCTCATGAGTATGAGCTGATGAGGGACACTCTATTGCAGCGCTGTGATCAGCTGTGTGCAACCTACTTTGAGGTGTTTGAGTGCCTGCTCTGTGACCAGCTCCTCCTTCTTGTTCCACTCCACAGCGTTCATCAGGCACGTCCACAACAAGCCAATCACAGCCTGCTCCTGCAGCTCGCTCCTCTTCATCTCCTCCTTCACATACACCACCATCTGAACACACACACACACACACACACACACAGTAAGGCCTGGCCCAAAATCAGATTACACCGACAGTATTGACAGTATGGTCCCTACACTGGTGGAAGCCCAGCTGTCTGTACCTCTCTGATGGGACACTGCTGGGACAGGCGCTCCTGCAATTCTTTCTGCAGCTCTTTGCGGGTTCCCAGACTCTGCTGCACACGCAGGAAGTCAGACAGCTCCTTGAGCCCGGCTTCATTGAAGTACTTAGAGAAATGCTCCACATTCTGCTTGTTAGCAGGAAACAGCTCCTGAAGTCAACATGGGTAGAAAACAACAGTTTAACAATGAAGATCAAAATAAGATCCATGGCTTTAGAAATGATCAAACAGCTCACCCTCTCAAAGACAGGTCAAACAGAACACAGTCAACAGACAGTGTGCAGACAATAAGCACACTGTTGATTTTAAACTAAATAAAGATAAAATATGCTTTGTGGATCTAACCACAGGGAAATATCTCTCAACACATTCAGATGATCACACTTAAGTTCTAGTCTACCACTGGGTGTCTGCTGGGTCTTTAATTCCTAAAAATCCTGTGGCTCACAGGAAGAGATGCAGTTTGTATTTTCAGTTTAAGTATCTTTGATCAGGATTTGTCCTTCATCTCCCACATAAAACAAACTTCAAGGA
>LKNJ01006866.1:0-25128 GCA_002120245.1 Maccullochella peelii
CACAGACACACACTGGGAACACTGGGAACACACACAGACACACACTGGGAACACTGGAACCACACAAACACACACTGGGAACACTGGAACCACACAGACACACACTGGAACCACACAGACGCACACTGGGAACACACAGACACACACTGGGAACACTGGAACCACACAGACACACACTGGAATCACACAGACACACACTGGGAACACTGGAACCACACAGACACACACTGGAACCACACAGACACACACTGGGAACACACAGACACACACTGGGAACACTGGAACCACACAGACATACACTGGGAACACTGGAACCACACAGACACACACTGGAACCACACAGACACACACTGGAACCACACAGACACACACTGGGAACACACAAACACACACTGGGAACACTGGAACCACACAGACACACACTGAGAACTCTGGGAAACAGAGAGAACACACGGTGGGATGTACAGAAGACATCAGATGTGAGACTTTCTGTCCTGTAAAGAGACGTGTTGTTTCTGCGGCGCGTTCATGTGCTGTAGGATCTTCAGGTTTCCACAATGTTACAGTCAGCTGCTGATCTTTAGCCTCTTAAAGGAGAAGAAGCTCACAGAGTCACACACAAACACACACACACACACACACACACACACACACACACACTGCTGCTCAGATCACAACACACACATCAACCAATCAGCAGCCTCCATCAGCTGATCAGCTGCTGCAGGTTTATAATGTAAATAATTATTAAGAACTTAGTTTCACTGAAGGAGACGCGTCACATCTTTAGTATTGAACACGTGTAAAATCAAACTGATCAGCAGCCAGTCTGATGTTCCAGGTTACTGAGCAGCAACAGTTAGCTTAGCATTAGTCTCCCTGACAGACCTGCTCCTGACTAAAGACTTTACTATGATTCAGTGATTCACTGAGCATGACACCTGCAAACTTCCCCATGGAGGGGACCAGAGACCAGAGACCAGAGACCAGAAACCAGGGACCAGAGACCAGACCAGAGAACAGAGAGACCAGAGACCAGGGATCAGGGACCTGCGACCACAGACCAGAGACCAAAGACCAGAGACCAGGGACCAGAGGTCTGTGGTCTGCGGTCTCTCCTTTACATCTGAATCATAAACAGGATCAGAGTGATGTCACACGGCTGGCAGTGATTACATCACAGCGGCAGTTTGTCTCAGGGAGTTTCTGAAGAGGAAGACCTGTTGGTCCAACTTCCTGTTTCAGTTCAGGAGAACAAGTGGTAACACACACACACACACACAGGATGGAGAGGAAGTGTGTGTGTGTGTGTGTGTGTGTGTGATGTAACACTGTAAATGGTGAAACGTCTGTCTGACAGTGAAAACAGCTGACTGAAGGATCATCAACACATGAAACGCAGCAAAGTGACACTGAGACCCTTCCTGACTGGACTGAACGTCCAACACCTGCTAAGGTAAACAGCTGAGCCAAACGTCATGTACAGAGCTGATGACATCACAGGATGATGACCATGGAGGCTGACTGAAAGCTCACCTCCGGAGCGGCTGAGACAAGTGGTCGGTCCGAACGTCTCCGAAAAACTCCGAGCAAAGTTTCAAAGACCGTTTTTAATAGTGTTCATTATTGGCTCCAAATCTCCACTGACGCCACTGGGTGGAGTTAAATGCATTCTGGGATAAAATAGGTGGAGCGAGAACTCTTCAGGTCCCTCTGACTGAACTTGTCTCCATGTGGACTGAAGCAGAAAGAACGTCCTGCATGGACGAAAGAAAAGTCTTCTTGTGGTGAAAAGGTCCAAGGATCAGCCTGATGTGTATAAAGGGGACACCAAGTCCCATGTGATTAAGACTGGGTCACATCCTGATGGGGAACGTGGACGTCTTCGGAGGAGGAGGAGGAGGAGGAGGAGGAGGAGGAGAAGAATCCCTCTGTTCTGTTAATCAGGTTTTTTATTGTGAAGCTTCAGCTGAAACAGGAAGCTGAGTTTCCTCTTTACAGGATGTTTGTGTTGTGTGTGAACGCCCTCCTGCTGGTCTCACTGCTCTGACGCTCAGATAGACAGGTCTGAACACAACAACTCTTCATCATCATCATCATCAGAGTGATCCTCAACTTCAACACCTGAAACACTCTGACGGAAAAACCAATAAAGGTTGACTGATCCAAATATCTATTAGTGGGCAGCTGTTCAATGATCAATGATCAGAATGATCATCAATCAGAGTGATGAAGCAACATTTCTTGTCTGATCAACAGTTTGTCAGCTGATTTTAGACTGCAACTAATGAATTACTTCATTATCAATTCATCTGTGAATTCTTGCTTTGATCAACTGTCAATAAAAACAATTACATGTTTCAGAGTTTCCTGATCAGTTAAACAGCTGATCGCTGTCACAGTTTCATATTGAAAGTAAAAGTCTATAAAAACTGTTCATTGATATTTTAATTATAAATCATTAATTATTGATGACTCTGCTGTCGCATGACATCACTCTGACTCACATCAAAGATGCGTCTGTGCTCAAGTTTGCGCCAAAACCTCGTCTCTGCGTCATTCCCACCCTTCCCACAGTCCGAAGAACTCTGACCCAGAGACAGAAACCCAGATCCCGGACTCTGTCGGGACTCTGGATTACAGACAGCAGGACAGACTGCTTCCTGCAGGACTCACTGACGGACTGACGGACTCACATCAACTCTGCTTCAATCTGAGACCAAAAGATTTAAAGTGTCTCACCTCTGATCCGGTCTGGTCTCTGTTCTGATCTGGTCTGGTCTCTGTTCTGATCCGGTCTGGTCTCTGTTCTGGTCTCTGCAGGTCTCTGTCCGGGGCAGTGAAGCAGTAGAGTCCGGAGCGGTTCTGAGGCGGACTGGGAGCTCCGGGAGGAGAAACTCCGCTCTGCTCTCAGTGACGTCAAGGTACACCGAATCATAACCTCTGCAGCTTCCGGCTACACGTTTCAAAATAAAAGCGTCAAGACTGGACAGCATAAGCATATACAACTTCCGCTTTGTCCCCAAAATAAAATCCATATTGCTGAGCGTGTGCTCCAGTTATCAATCATAAATAAATAAATAGGAAATAATACAATATAATAATAAATGAAATATAGTCTACTGATAAATTAAAAAAAACATAAATATAAAAATAATTTCATTTATGTGAATGAATAATGTGTGAACTGAATACAATAATCTATAATAGAGTCTGTCAACGGTGTACTGCAGTATCAGGACTTTAACCTGTTCAGGACTCATCGGTGTACTGCAGTATCAGGACTTTAACCTGTTCAGGACTCACCGGGGTGGGGGTACTTGTAGTGGACAGCAGTGAGTCCTTCAGAACAGCAGCAGTGAGGATGTCCTGGTGAACACTGTGTCCTGTCCTCCGTGAGCAGTAAGAAGCCTAAGTTTCCTCCTAGCTGCCACAACAACAATCAGAGCTGTGCAGACAGGAAACAGGAAGTGCCTGAGACAATACAGCGCAGGGAGCATCCGGAGCGCCGCTGCATTTTTCAGCCCTGAAAGAAGGATGCAGTCGCACATAAAGTTTTCCTTATCAGTGCAGGAAACACGGCAGGAACCTGCAGCACAGAGTCAGTGATCAGCCTGCAGACGTCTTCACTGGTCTCTGTTCGGCTCATTTCATCGTTATACTTTTATTCATAACGCTGCCGGCTCTGCAAAGACAACATTCTTCCTCACACATGGAAACACAGGAAATAAAGGCCTCCATCAGGCTCTCTAATTTTAAACACTGTTTTCCCACAAATGATGAAAATACTTTGTTTCCCTCCATAGAGAATAAGGACAAATGTCAGGATCTAAATGTCTTTTACACTTCATACTGTACTAAAGAGTCCCTGTTGGTGCAGAGGTCTGTCCTCACCTTGTGCTTGACATATTCAGACACACTCATGTTACCAAGAGTGCCACCATGTGGTCTGATGAAGCCAGTAACTCATGAACCATCCTGCTGTGGTTCTTTGGATCAAAACAAAGCTGACTTTTCCTCTGTAAAAGCCTCTAAAGCTGCTTTAAATACTCAAATTAAGATGAAACAATCATAGAATCAATAACTTTAAAGGGTAAAACAGCGAGTTTCATTCATGATTAAGGAACTTTAAATGAACTTAAAGTTTAAGTCAGCTGTCCTCTAATCTTACAAGTTAATGGTTATTTAAGGGACTTTATATTAACAGCTGTGTGTTTAGATGATGTGATTATTCAGATATTTTGGAACTTTTAAGGGACGTTTGTCTGTCAGCAGAGGTGGAAGAAGTACTCAGATCCTTTACTGAAGTAAAAGTACTAATACACGCTGTGAAAATACTCCACTACCAGTAAAAGTCCTGCATTCAGTACCATACTGAAGTAAAAGTATGTATTATCAGCAAAATAAGTAAAAGTATGGATGTAGCAATAAACTGGTCCCTGTTTTATCTGCTGGTTCTGGATCAACGTTCCTGCCACATTAATGTGGATGTTGTTTCACATCCTGTTGGCTAGTTTCATCATCTTTAGCCCTGTTAGTTAGAAACCATCTTTAAAAAGTCTTGACGAGTTGTGATCAATGATCAGAAGGACACAACCATTTCAGAGTTTCAGAGACAGAAAAACATCAACTTTATTGATGAAAGCAGGATCTTTTAACAAAACAAAGATTAGTGTTAGTGTGGATGAGATGATCGTCTCCTCTGAACCAGAACTAACAAAAACCTGTCTGTCTTTGTTTGGACTCACTTCCTGACATATGACCCAACCCACTGATCTGTAAGCATCTGAAGTTATTACAAACCCATCAATCAATATCTTTTATCAGATGAGTGTTAGAGAACTGACTCGGCCTGCAGAGGAGATCAATAACATGAAGCTGTTAAACTGAGGTCAAATTAAAAACAGTCATTAAAGTAGAACTGAGGAGGTTTGTTCATGTTGGTTTAAAGCTCTAGTGAAGTCATCTGTCCACTGGGGGGTGCTGCAGACTCACATAGACCAGCAGACGTGTGACATGATTTCTTTCCACTGCA
This sequence comes from Maccullochella peelii, assembly GCA_002120245.1. Lineage (NCBI taxonomy): Eukaryota > Metazoa > Chordata > Actinopteri > Centrarchiformes > Percichthyidae > Maccullochella > Maccullochella peelii. The sequence goes on from LKNJ01006866.1 coordinate 5,036, forward strand.
TTAAAATACCAACAGTCATGTTAAATAAACACACTTTAGATTAAACCATGAGGAGCGATCTCACACCTGGAGGAACGTTTCAAACATTTCTCACTTCCTGTTTCACCGAACAAACATGTCGTCTCAGCCTGATGTTCGACAGCAGCAAAGACTCATTTCAAACTCCTCCTCATCGTTTGTTTAGAAGATGTTTCCTGATCAGAGGGTTTGGGTCTGGGAGAGCTGGGTCAGATCACACAGCTTCTACTCGCACTGTTCAACGTGAAACTATCATCAGAACTTTATTAAAGGCCGCAGACTGCTGAGCGCGAGGATCTAACTGTCAGTCTGCTCTTCTTTGTGACCTGAATGAAAACTATATCTGAGCTCAGCAGCAGAAGCCCCAGCTCTTCACTCCTGATGGAGACGCATGTTGTGATGTTTGTTTGTGTCTTTATAGTTCTGTGGGACAAGAAGAAGAAGAAACACTTCTCACAGGTTTCAGAAAGCAACAACAAAAGGATGAACTTACAGAGTTCAGAAACCTGGTCCTGGTTCCCTCACAGTCCGTGAAATGAAAAGCTCTTTCTAACTTTCTGGTCACATGACACAAGTTGTTTATGGTTGCCATGGTAACGGGTTTGGCTCATCTGACCCCGCTCTTCCCTTCTCTTCTCTGTTCAGTCCTGATCCAGAAAAACTGAACCACAAACACCTGAAGGTCAGCAGCTACACTAAGACCAGGACCAGACTACAGACCAGGACCAGACCACAGAGCAGAACCAGACCAGGACCTGACTACATGATTCTGATACCACTGTAGGTGATTTGAATGCAGTCTCACACGTTGTCTCTCCTGTTAAACTCCAGATATTAAACATCTGAAGAACCAGGAGAGAAAAGTTTCTCTGGACTGAAACGTTCTGTAGAACCAGAAGAGAACCAGGATGTTTAGATCACAGATCACTGAATATTTGTGTCAAATGATTTTGAGAGAAGAGACTCTGCCAGACGTGACAGAACACATTACAGAAGGTTCAGATCAGTGTTTCCCAGCAGATCACACAGCTGGAGGCTCAGACAAACTTCACTAAAACACTCGACCACAGAGTCCTGCGGGACTGAGGCCTGAAACCCTGAGATGAGTTAGCATGTTAGCATGTTAGCTCTCCCTGTTCCCTCATCTGGAAGTCAGTGGGTTTCTTGAACGGGTTTTTGGTTCGATGCCTGAAATAAGGTCTGTGGTTAACACAAGCTTAAGAGATTTTCACGTTTTGTTCTATTTTGAAGCATTAACGTGTCTTAAAAAAGGCAGTTGCTAACTAGCTAAGTGGCTAAATGAGACTACAGAGGTTGTCGGGGACATCAAACACAGAAACTCATCTACGCACTCGTCCGCCTCTGCAGATTTGAAGTGTGACGTTTCAGGACAATCACATTACTTTTCTTTGTTGTCTTCTATTTATTGATCTATGATACTGATGTAATTATTTCATTAAATAATTTATTTCCTATGTTAAACACTGTTTCTACATGAGGCTCCACAGAGCTGCAACGATTAGTATTATTACTATTTTCATAATCAATGAATCATTTCAGTTCCAGCTTCTCATATACAACAGACCATTGAACATCTTTAGGTTTTTAATTGTTTATCAGACAAAACAAAACAAGCTAACTGAAGGATTCACTGGGCTCTAAGAAACTTTTCACTGTTATCTAACATTTTATAGACTAAACTATTAATCAATTAATCGATAATGACGATAATCATTAGTTGCAGCCCTGTTCCACTTCTTCTTATTGGTGCAAAAAAGAATACAATTAAAAAAAAAGTAAAAAGAACCTTATTAGTACATGCAGTTTAACTCCACCCACCTTTAACCTGAGTAGATCACCTGAAAACACCTGAGGGGATGTGCAGACCTTCATCATGACCACCACCTCTACCTCACCTGAACCAGGTGGCTTCTGCCTAAACTGACAGCTGGAATAACCTGTTAGACACTGAAGAGTTAATGTGAAATAAGAAGATAAAACTGGTAAAAACGGTCAGAATCCTGCTGTAGTCTGGTCCGGCTCTCCTCAGTCTGACCAACAAACAAACCAACAAACAGGAAATCAGACAGAAATGAATCAGCGTTTCAGTCTGTGTGGAGGTTTAAGTCTCTTCGTCGTCGCTGTGGTGCGTCTTCTCCTCGCTCAGGCCGCTCTCATCGATGTTCTCCAGAGAGTCGGCTCGCTGCACCGTCAGCTCCGACACGCTGATGCATGGCAGCGCATTCTGCTCCGGAAACATCCACGGCTTCAGGGTCGGGTTGTGCTTCCTCTTCCACTCCGGATACTTCAGGGACGCCTTGTAGATCTTCCTCATCGCCTGAGAGGACGAAGACACACAGAGAGACGATGTTTAACGTGACGAAGAGACGCGTGGCTGCTCCGCAGGTCGGAAGAGATTCACATTTATCTCCTATTTATCTCACATTAATATACTATTGATCTCACATTTAGCTCTTATTTACAGAAGAAGCATTTCACCTTTGGAGCCACAAACTGAGAGACTCTGTTCACTACCCACTTTGGTAACGAACCTGCAGACAGAGAGGACAAGAGAGGACATTACTGAGTGTGTGAAGACTTGTACTGGTGTCTTTGTGAGGACCAATGTGAGTTTAAGACCTTGTGAGGACATTTATGGAAAGGGCGGACAAAAGTTTAAACAGTGAGGACGAAAGTGGAGACATCTTTAGAAAGAGGATCTTTTTGGAAAGGTTAAGATTCGAGTTAAGTTCAGTGTAAAGTTCATCGAAAGATGAATAAAACTTTATGGACTTTACAGTCAGAGTTAGTTTTAAAATGTGTGTATGAACGTACAATGTGAGCAGTGAGTTATAATGAGTAGCAGCTAATACACACACACACCTCAGGACACACATTATGTGTAGAGAAAGCTGATCAGCAAACTGGTGAAAGTCGCCTCTCACAGCGTTTTTACTGGCTGGAGGCAAAACACACACTTCCTGTTTCTGCTCCAACACACACACACACACACACACACACACACACACACACAGGAATCATACTGGGCTTACTGGTTATTTACTGGCTGACTACATTAAACCAGGTCACTGCAGGACTTTATGTTTTTAACTGTTGTGTGCCTCCTGTGAGCCGTCTCACCTTTGGGGTCCACCTGGGTCAGGTAGTAGAGGGTGGAGCAGTTGGCTCCGTTGGACTGGATCAGGTATCCGGTCAGCAGAGACACGGCTCGGACATAGTCCTTCTTAGGAGGATGTTGCTGAGGAGACACGGTTCACTTTAAAAGGTGAAACATTCTGTTTCAGGGCGTAAAAACAGTCCAAAGGAGCGACTGAGATCTTCCAATACATGAACACAACATGAACCTCACGGTGCACAGATTTAGATCTCAGGTTCCCAACCTGTTTCTTTTGTCTCTGGACCCAATTTTAGGAGTTTATAAAGTCTACCCTGGACCAGTACTTTGATTTAATGCAAATGAGAGCACTAAATGCTGCTTAAAGGACTCTGGGTACTCTTCTCTTACTCCATATACAGTCCTGCAGACTCTTTCTTGCAACCTCATTTGCATATCAGGAGGTTGAAGAGGATTCTTCAGATCAGCAGTCCCCAAACCTTCTTACGCGTTCAGTCTGGTTTCAGTTCTTGTGTCTGGTTCTGGTTCAGGCGTCACGGACTGTATTGTGGGCCGACATCTTTAAAGTGACAAATCTTTACATCACTGCGCATGTTTGACTGAGCTTATTTAATATGGTGACTTCAGTGTTTATTGCTAATTTCTTCTGTTTTATACTTTAAAAAATATAAACATAAACATGTGGTTAATGTAAAAGTCCCCAGGGTCCCACTGCACCCCCTTTGGGAACAACTGACTTTGATGGATCAGCTTTTATTGGCTTTATTTTGGTAACCAGAGGAAACTGTCAGTTTGTGACACAGTTTATTAAAAATCGACTTTACCTCCCGGCAGGAGAGAAGAGACTTTCAGGATTCTTTATTTCTGTCTGACTGCAGATGGATGTAAACTCAGCATGAACAGTAAATACAGACGTCGAAGCTCACCGGGTGTTTGACCGAGTAGTTTATGATCAGGTAGTCGTTGCCGAGAGGAAGCCAGGATCTCATGGTCACAAAGTCTCTGTTCTTCAGAGGACTCGGACATTTCCCTTCAAACAACACACACACACACACACACACACACACACACACACACACACATTACAGCTGAAACACAGTATAACTGGAGGACTAACTATAAATCCAACACTGATTCAATCAAAGGTCGGAGACTCAGAGATGAACTGACAGGAGTAATATCCGATGTCGGCGTTGGCGGTCAGCCGGCCGATGTCATACGTGTCGATCATGTTGGTGTCCCACTTCCTGCGGTAGCTGGTGTCGTGGAGGACGTCGTACAGCATCTCTGCCGTCACGTCCTTACACACTATCCTCATCTGAGACACAAGCAGAGACACAAGAAACCGTACTGTCACTCAAGGTCCACTTACTCTCTTGTTCTGGAGCTATTGACTGCATCACATGGCTTGAACCAGCAGTAATCATTTTGAATTGAATTGAATTGAAAGCCTTTATTGTCATTATACACAGTACAATGAGATTGAAAGAGCACACATAGTTATAATACAAAAACCTATATAAAACACAATATAAAACACAAGAAAAAAATAGAGAGAAATAGCAGCAGTAATATGTAGTGAACAAATAGATGAATATTGCACAGATATGAGACAGTTGTTATTGCACCAGTATGAGGTAGTTATATATTGCACAGGTATGAGGATAGATATTGCACAAGAAAGTGATGTCAGTACAGGTTTGAGTTCAGTACATTAACAGCTTTGGGAAAGAAGCTGTTTCTGAGTCTATTTGTTCTGGATCGTATGGACCTGTAGCGCCTGCCAGAGGGCAACAGGTCAAAGAGGTGGAAACCGGGGTGAATGTTGTCCTTCAAGATGTTTCTGGCTCTGCTGAGANAACGGGAGTTGTAGATGTCTGGCAGGGAGGGCAGAGGGCAGCCGATGATCTTCTGTGCTGTTTTTACCACTCTCTGCATCCTCTTCCTGTCCGCCTCAGTGCAGCTGGAGTACCACACCATAACAGCGTAGGTCAGCAGGCTCTCAACTGAGGAACGATAGAAGGTCACCAGCAGCTGAGTGTTGAGCTGTTCCTTCCTGAGCACTCTCAGGAAGTGTAACCGCCGCTGGGCCTGCTTGACCAGTGCTGTGGTGTTCACAGACCAGGAGAGGTCTGCAAAGATGTGGACACCGAGGAACTTGAAGGTTCCCCCTTTAAACTGATAATCATGATGTTGTACAGAAATATCAGAGCGGCTGAGATGTTGAGGAGTCAGAGTTAATCCTGCATGCAGATCAGAAACCAGGAAATAACCAGGTCCCTTCTCTGTTCCATCTAAACACCTTCACTGTCAGAGTGGATCAGAACATGATGCTGATTCTGACCATCTGCACCAGAAGAAGCTCAGTCAGTCTGAATATATATTTAGTGTTATTGGTGAGAGAGCTTGAGCAGCAGATCGTTTCTTCAAAGCTAATTGAGGAGAAAATATTACATATTAATTTGAAGCCATGTTCTGAACATTTAGAGGCCGGTGGGTTTTGTTCAGACAATCATTTTCACCCGGAGAGACAGATGTGAGATAGTGTCTGTGTCAGTGAGGAGGAGAAGAGGATTTCATGTCTGAGCTGCTGAGCTGCAGATGATTTTTATGGAGCGTTAAATCAGCCGGATGGAGTTTCTGAGAGTCACTGAGGAGAAATATGTGCAACACAGAGCAGAGAAACACCGAGAGGATTCGGAGTTATAAATCTGGCCGTGTAGGATGTGTTGTGCTCCGAGTCCTTCATCCTGCAGCCTGAGGAAGACCCTGACCCTGACCCCTTCTCTGACTTGGGTCAATAAGTCTTTATTTTACAGCTCTTTCCCAATCTTTGGGAAAAAGAACCAAACTCTGAGACAGTTGTTAGAGTTTAGTTAGTTGTGGTTGTTGACTTGGTTCATGAAGACCTCTGTCTCTCATCATTAGTGATCTGCTTCGACATGTTTTTATCACTGATGGATAAAATTCAGATTCAGGTTTACTGCAGCTGAATGGACAGAACGTTGCTTCTCTGACAACTGGAACTGGATTCTTTCTTTCAGAAAAGTGAACTAGTAAAATAATAATAATAATAATAATAATAATAATAATAAAGAAGGGATTGGTTGTTTTCCTGTTGTCTGAACTTTCCTCCTCAAGAAACAGACCGACAGGTGTGTTGTGAGAGGAGACACCTGATCACATGATGCCTTTCTCAGAGGCTCCTCAGCAGGCAACCAGGACAGCAAAGCTTCACTTTCCCTGCTCAGATCGTATCAGGCAGTCTGGGATTTCAGTGGTCAGCAGAGAACCAGCAGCTCTCTAACAGCAGACTGACAACATATCCCATGAGTCTTAGCAAAGGAGGCACTCTGGAAACCACAGCATCTTGTTTGATCATCTTGAGATGTGGGTCGGCATCAAGGTTCAGACCCGACCTGAACCACAAAACAGTTTCTGTTGGAGGTCTTCCTCCTGTACTGCCACTGAACCTGAGGGGTTCCACAGGGCTCCATCTGAGCTCCTCTGCTGTTTCCTGTTTACACACTTTCTCTGTGTAACATCATATTCCTTTTCATTTGCTAATGACACCCAGCTGTGTGACGAGAGTAGGTGCTGCATGAATCTCACCTCCTGTTCTATTCTATTGCTGTTTAAGCCAGCAAACATCTACAATCTGGGCCTCCCTTCACTGCTACCGGTTAATTTCAGAATTAATTTACAATATTTACTGCTTACATGGCCTGTGAGATCCTGACGTCTAATGATCCGTATTGCAGACTTTTCTTATCCTCCACAGAGATGCACCCTGCTCTATTTCCACTATATTTTGTCATATTTTAGCTCAATTTCTGCTGTACTTTGACCACCTTTTTGCTGCATTTCTGTCTGGTTTTTAAGGACATTTTGCACTGATTTCTTTCTTTAAAGTTGTGTGTGTACATTTTGTTGGCTTCAGTTATCTTCAAAAGAAATTTGAGTTTAAACTTTTGCTTAAACAGCACTTGTCCACCAGATTTCAGCCTAATGTGCTTTAGAGGTCTTGCTAACAGACAGACAGACAGGTTGAAAACAGACCTTCCTTCATCCCCGTCAGAGTTTTGGACGTCATGTGAGACGGCTGCTTATTGTACGACATCACTTTTTTCCACTGCTGTAATCTTACAGGAGCGTCGGGCTCGACTGAGATATCAGATATTGTGAGGGTCAACGCTGTAAAACGCTCCGTGTAACTCAATCAGCACGGCTCTGCTGCTGCGTTAATCATTCATAAAGTCCTGAGCTTCATGTCTTTGTCTGTCTGTCACTCACCAGCAGTCTCACCAGCTAGTCCTTCCTCAGTCCGTCTCATTTCTGTGTGAAATGTTTCAGTATATAACAGTGAGGCTGTGACCTGCAGCTAGCAGTGACTTTAAGTCACACCTATTTTATTGACTTTATATAATACATCAAAACATAAGGTGAAAGAATATAACAAACCAACATTAACCTTGTTTTCCTTCTTCTTCATTCAGACAAGAAGAGTACAGGGACAGACATTTTAGCCTAGCTTAGCACAACGACTGGATGCAAGGGGAAACTGCTAGCCTAGCTTCTTTAAAAGAGAAAAACAACTCCAAGTCTGTCTGATTTACATGTTGTATCATGTTAGCTAACAAGCTAGCCACCAGTCCATCCTGTAGTCAGCTTGTTCAGGCAGAGATCCAACCAACTGTCTTCACTGCACCCAGTGGTTGTTGGTCAACAAATAGCTCCGATGCTAACTGCTGCTAAAACCACAACGTCTTCTTTCTTACATTTCTATTTCTACACCTGTTCAATAAACAACATACAGCAACTACTGTACCAGCCAATACAACTGTTAGCAGCACTAATAGCTGACTAGCTGCTGGCTAAATGTTAGTGATGCTAACATTCATCAGCTCGTAATGGTATATCTGTTAAATGCCACAACACAAGCTAATACTGCTGAGTGAGTGGTGCTGTAATTTAGCACTGAGCTCAGTGCTACATGCTAAACAACAACAGATCAATAACCTCTCCACATAGTAAGCTGTGTGGAGTCTCTGCTTTTCACTGAACGTGAGCTAATGCTACACAGCCTCTGGTGGTTACTGTTAGTGAGCATAAAATAAAATCCTAGCATATTGGATATATTTTTGAAGGTGGATTTTTCTCTTTTGACTGAGCTAAGCTAGCAGTTTCCCCCTCCCCCTGTTAGCTTATTAGCAACTGAAGTCTGAAGTTTTGGGTTTTAGGATTATTAGGGTTTTAGGTTTGTTACTTCCTCCTCTTTGTTGCTGACAGCATGGCTGTCATTCCCAGCTGTCTCTGCATGATCTCTGAGGGATTTTCAGCACAGCTAGGCTAGCAGTTTCCCCCTGCTTCTGGTCTTTGTGCTAAGCTAGGCTAAACATGCTTCAGTACTGTACACACAGATATGAAACTGACATGTATCTTCTTATGTGACTCTTTACAGTTTTAAACCTCGGTCTTTGATGTTGTCAGCTTCTTTAATCAGCACCTGGTCCACAGGTAGAACTGTTTCTCCTCCTGGGTTCAGTTTGAGATGTCGTCAGCTCCAGAGGAGACTTTAATTATTCATATGTGAGAAGAAGCGCCTCGCTGCTCCAGAAAGACTTCCTGAATTATTCAAACAGGAGCCATCATCATCCTCCTCATCATCAGCCCTGCTTTTGTACCAGTGTGTGTGTTAGTTGTTCAGGAACAGACACACTCCTTCCCTCTACACTGACTTCCTGTGGTTAACTTCCTGTGGTCGGCCTCAGGTCAAACACTCTGTGAGTGACCTGAAGGCCGCACATCAGAGTCATGAATAATAAAGGAGAGCAGATTATCTCCTCCAGCTTCTCTTCTCTGCACAATTACACCTCTGAACACATGACACATACTTTTTCTTTCTTTCTTCTCCTGTCAGGATCACTGGAATCTTTATATTTCCACTGATGGTTCACAAACCTGCTCCACTATGGAGAAATATCATTAAACTGACTGTTAGTTCGATATGATATTGATTAACAAATCACTTAAACGCTGAATCACGTATCAAATTAGTTGGTGATTGGTGCATCACCAAACTTATATTTCTGCATGTTTATGGTTTCGAGGGTCTGTGTAACACAAACTCAGTCCGCCTGCGTCCATGAGGGACAAACACGTCTGAGCACGGCAGGTGTGGGCAGGTGAAGGTGTCACTACAGTATCTGGATTATATTTTAGTTTCAGCCCCACTTTTCTTCTGTTTGGTGAAGCAGAAAAACACAATGTAACTACAGAGATGGAGCGACTCTCCACAACCATCTACTAATCACATCCTCCCAATGTGGCGCTCTATTTAAACTGCTAACATTTCCCATCACTCCCTCTGCCTGTCGATGCCCCTGTTGCCCTGCATCAGTACTGCCGCTTGTCACTGAATAATTGTTATTTATTGATTGTGATTCTTTTATAAATAATGCACATTCTAGGAGTTGACCTTTGACCCCTGTGAAGTCTGACCGATTAGCGACGTGTTTGATTTGAGTACATTTCTGTTGTTTTACTTTATCAATTCTCTCCTGTGTTATTTATTGATTATGAGGCTGCTGTCAGTTTCACCAGACGTCACCGGTTTGTTGGGTTCCTGTTCTGTGATGAGACGTCACAACTTCACAACTCTGATTAAATGCTTCTCATAACAATCTTTTATAGGCGAACCTCATAAATCTTGACTGTTCCTATCAAGTAAATCTTCAGTTTCAAACAGTCCTGGTTCTTCTGAAAAAGAAAACATCCATATTTGAAGCTAATGAGAGACTTTGAGAGGCTGAAACCCAGTTTCAGGTCTGGCACTGAAAGGGTTAAAGCATATGTATGCAGTAAGCGGACAGTGAGTATGTTGTGTCTGTAGTTTCTTCAGTCTCATCGGGCAGATTGGTTTCTGAATGGAGGTCAGTGTGACAGCAAACGTCTCGTCTTTCTCTCAGAGTCACATCACTTAGCCTCTGCTAACTGTTAGCTGGCTAACTAGCAAACAGACAGACGCTAACCAACCAGGAGCGTCTCCAGCTGCAGTGTGCTGAGCTGCAGTTCCTCTAATGTCCACTAGAAGGTGCTGTGATACAACGCCGACTGCATTGAAGTGAAAAGGAAAAACAAACTTCTCTCCATTCTGATGATGAAGTGTCTTTTCAACGTATTAAAGCTTTTTGTCGGTAAACACATCAGACACATTATCCAAACGTCCGAATTCTCTTTTTAGGAATAAAAATGTAGATGAAATGTTTTAGTGTTGAAGCCCCGTCAGGCTGCGCTCAGCAACAACACCCTCCAGTCTGCTGCTGTTGGCTCCATCAGCTCGTCTCTAATCTGCTCTGTGGTGCTGAACCGTCAGAGAACAGCGTTCAGAGAGACTTCAGTCAGTCTCCAAACTGGAACTCCTCCAGTCCAGTAATAGAACCTGTAAACTGTAAACTGCAGGAGGCCACCGGGCTACAGGCCAAAGCCGCCGGGCTACAGGCTGAGGGCCGCCGGGCTACAAGCTGAGGGCTGAGGGCTGCCATGCTACAGGCCGAGGGCCGCTGGGCTACAGGCCGAGGGCCGCCGGGCTACAGGCCGAGGGCCGCCGGGCTACAGGCCGAGGGCCGCCGGGCTACAGGCCGAGGGCCGCCGGGCTACAAGCTGAGGCCTGAGGGCCACCGGGCTACAGGCCGAGGGCCGCCGGGCTACAAGCTGAGGGCTGAGGGCCGCCGGGCTACAGGCTGAGGGCTACAGGCCGAGGGACGCTAGGCTACAGGCCGAGGGATACAGGCCGAGGGCTACAGGCCGAGGGCTGAGGGCCGCCGGGCTACAGGCCGAGGGCTGAGGGCCGCCGGGCTACAGGCCGAGGGCTACAGGCTGAGGGCTGCCGGGCTACAGGCCGAGGACTACAGGCTGAGGGCTGCCGGGCTACAGGCTGAGGGCTATAGGCCGAGGGCCGCCGGGCTACAGGCTGAGGGTCGCCGGGGTACAAGCTGAGGGCTGAGGGCCGCCGGGCTACAGGCTGAGGGCTATAGGCCGAGGGCTGCCGGGCTACAGGCTGAGGGTCGCCGGGGTACAGGCTGAGGGCCGAGGGCCGCCGGGCTACAGGCCGAGGGCCGCCGGGCTACAGGCCGAGGGCTACAGGCTGAGGGCTGCCGGGCTACAGGCTGAGGACTACAGGCTGAGGGCTACAGGCTGAGGGCTACTGGCTGAGGGCTACAGGCTGAGGTCTGCCAGGCTACAGGCTGAGGGCTGAGGGCCACCGGGCTACAGGCTGAGGGCTACAGGCTGAGGGCTGAGGGCCCAAAGTGACGTCTTCAGATGTCTCGTTTTGTCCGACCAACAGTCCAACATCCCAGAATAGTTGATAATGTTCTGTCCATTGATTGACTGATTGATTGAATGATTGATCAGCTCCTGTTCTCAAACGTCCTCTGAAAGTCTTCTCAGAGTGGAGTTTACTCGTCAGTGAATGAGAACAGGTGGAACGAGTTCTTACAGATCAGTTACTAAATATTGACTCTGACTAACTGCTGACTGGAATCAAACATGTGATCAATATGATCTTTGAGTAACTAATAGTACAGTACTATTACAGTAATCCATGTGGGCCCTGCAGTGTCTGTTGACTGATTATTGACTTTGTGCTGATCAGATAATTGATATGTGGCTGCTGTATTGATCTTCAGTGCTGTATTACAGTGGTTCAGATTGAACTGATCACGTTATTACTGATGTCACTGTTCTATGTTTCCATATTATTAAAGTAAAGAGTGTTTTTTATATTATTTCTCGTATCATTCTAATATAAAAGGAGTTTACAGTCTTATTATCGTCATTATCAATTAATCTGAGGATTGTTTTCTTAATTCAACGAATAACAGCTTTTAAAATAGTTTTTAAAAAGCTGTTATAAAAAGTCCAGGAATAAGTTTTCAAATGTCTTTTATTTGACCAGCAGTCCAAAATATTCTGTTGACTTTTTGCTTTAAAAATGAATTCAGCGGTTATTTGATTACTTTTCTGCTGGTCAGCTAATCAATTATTGGTTGCGGCTCTATTCTTTCGATGACTTTTGGACTTTATTAACAGGTTCTAGAGGATTTCCTGAGACCCCCTGCTTATTAACCCAGGTGTCGGTCTTCCTCACCTTGAGCTTCTGGACGCTCCTGCTCTCCTCCTCCCGGCACCACACCGTCACCCCCCCCTTGTTGTAGCGGCTGATCCACCCGTCGGAGCTCAGACACTGGTCTTTGAACGAGGAGAAGTCCGAGTCGTCCGGGATCTGGACCGGCATCTCCGCCCGCTAACGGTTCAAAACTAAACCAGAAAAATAAAGAAATAACAAAAGGAGAAGTCTGGAGTTCAGATCACATCAGAGTTCCTCCTCACACCGGCTCCACCGGGACGTAAAGGTGCAGCAGCAGGTGCAGCAGCAGGTTTTATTTGCTCCGTCAGCTCCTCCTGCACAGATGGGACACGAAGCAGAGAGCGCTCACTCTGCCTCCACTTTCAGGAAACCAACAGTGACAACCTGCCTGCCTCTGGTGCATATTTTAACTAATATATTCTAAAATACAACATGTCACAGCAAAGATGCACTCAGCGTCCCACCGAAGACACATTAGAAACCGTGGAACATTTAATCAGAAGATTTCTGCATTATTGTTCGTAAGAGAAAAGTCTTTCAGGATGACGACTAACTAATAACGTCCGGAAATCCAATAAGGTCAGGACAGAGCCGCTAATGTTAGCTTCAACTCTAATAGCATCCGGGACCAACGTAGGCTAACCTGTAGCAACACAAAATAATGTTGTTAGCTAAGTTCCCGGTCTGCAGTGACTTGAGACACGACGTGATTATCAACATCACTGACGTTACTCTATTACTTAGAGATTACTTTGCCTCCGCATCGTCATCGAGAAAACAGTTTAGCGATAGAAGAGTCACTACTGTAGCTAGGCTGCTAGTTAGCCAGGACATGCTAACGTTAGCAGCTTATGCTACAGCATGTAAACACATTCCTAAACTTTGGCTCTGAGTTTTTGGTACTGCTGACACACCTGCCGTCACCATAGTTACTGTAGCTGAGCTGTGATTGGACAGTCTCTGTCAGGGGGAGGGGTTTAGCTAACTAGCCTCACACTCATTTAGGAGACACCCTCGGGCAATGTTAACATGCTCATGCTAGCGAGTACCACGTACATTAGCTAGTGTGCTAATGTGTTATCAACAACACTTATAGTCGATAATCAATCAGATTGATCAGTGATTGGATAATCAGTTCTCAGAGAGTCACCTGTGTCAGTGCTGCTGAGAAAATAAAGAGAAGAGATGAAACTTTTAGTGAAGTTTGTTTTAGTAATAAATGTGGGAACAGCTACAGAGTGACTCATCTTGTCAATAGACCATCTCTGGTAACAGACTGTATCTGAAGAATGCTGCCTTCACGTGCTCCTGTACATATGATCATCATGAGCAATTGTTACATTTCCTTTTTAATTAATTGATTACCTCAGCAACATGTCTGATTCTGCTTTTCTTTTCTGTTGAGTGAAAATATCTGAAACTGGATTAAAAGTTCCATTTTGTTCTGACTTCTGAGCCGAGCGTTGGCATTTCAGACAGCCCCTGAACGCCTCAGACACAGTAACCGATACCTGTTGTTCAGGTGGAGCAGTGGGTGGAGTGTGTTGAGTCAGACTGATGGTCAACAGATCAGGTATCAGCTTTTTGTTTCCATCACTGTAACTCTGTAATGAGTGAGACACAGAAGAAGAAGAAGAAGAGAGGAAGCTTCCAGAACCCCCCCCCCCACCTGGAGATACTTTATATTAAACATAATATTAAACATAATATTAAACATAACAGTAAACATTATATTAAACTTTATATTAAACTTTATATTAAACATTATCTCGTGCTGCAGCATCAGTGCATCATTTACACACATTTCCCTTAAAATTCAGATTTGGGAAACTTTGAAAACTTTGAGATCTTTTCTAGAATTTAACATAAAGCATTTGTCCCGACTGGCTTTAATGAACACAACTTTCTAAAAACCCTGACTGACACTCAGTGTCCAGTTTATTAGGTACACCTCGATAAAACAGTTCTGTAATAAATCCTTTTAGAGATTATAATGTTCAGTTTGTTTCTCTTATTGTGTCCACCCCATTCACATCCACGAGGGTAGACTAAATAATAGAAACATCTGTCAGTATAACACAATACAGTCCGACAGCATCCTCACATCCTGACTGTCCCTCTGAGGACAAAAGGTCCTGCAGGCGCTGTGTCCACACCGGCCTTTGTCTCTGCTGCTGCTGTCTGTGTGGGTTTAAGCTCAGTTGTTGCTTCTGTTTTAGGATTTGTTCCTTTTCACTAAGTTTTACTCTCGTGAAGCACTTTGTGAAAGCTGCATTACTAAATAAATTTCACTTACTGAATTGATCTTAGTGAGGTGTACCTAATAAACTGGACACTGAGTGGATTTTCTCACTTTGACAACACAAAGCTATACTAAGTGGGTTCAGGCGGATGTGGACTTGATATATATCTTCAGAGTCCAGAGTCACCAAACACCTTATACGGGATGTTTTACCCTGACTCCTGCCTGTCAGGTAGGACTTCATGTCTGACCCACAGAACCGTCCGGTTTGTTCAGGCTAAAGTGAAATAAAACATAAAACTCAAGGTTTACTTACAGTCTGTCACCAGCAGGGGGAGCTCTGCACACTGAAACCACTGTGTGTGTGTGTGTGTGTGTGTGTGTGTGTGTGTGTGTGTGTGTCCTCTTACATCAGTGGGTGAAAGCTGCTCTTTCCTTCCCGCTCGTGACCTTCGACCTCTGAGAACATCTGCTGGAAACCTGAACTGTTCCTGAACACAAAGCAGCTCTGTGTGACCATCTGCTGCACACACACACACACACCCACACACACACAGGCACACACACACATACACACACAGGCACACACAAAGCCTCAGACAGCAGCTTCCTGTTGACCTGCTGTGTGTTTTACTGTCTCTCTGATCTGAGCTGAATTCCACCATAATTACTGATCATTAACTGCTGCTTTGCTTTATATTCACTGACTGTTCTCTGACTGTTTTCTGACTGTTCTCTGACTGTTTTCTGACTGTTCTCTGACTTGTTGCAGATGGAGGTCCAGAAGGGTAAACATGGAATATATTCTTCCTGTGGAAAAGGTCCCAGAGGGTTGGAGGGGGAAGAATTCAGGTCACACTGAGCTGTTAGCTGTTAGCTGTTAGCTTACATAGCTTCAGGTACAGTCAGTGGGTGTCCATGTTTAACTGTTGCTTGTCAGGTTGAAAAATACATTTCAAACTTTTTGTTGCTTCTGTTTAGTTCATCTCAGCCAGACAGCAGACTGTCAACGCTCTGATGTCGGAGCTTCCTGGAATGACTTGAATGCACCAAAATGGAAGAACTTTGAAAACAAGCTGCTTCAGCCTGAATCAGCTGAGAGAAACTGAAGGTGTGAGTTGGTTTCTGTTCTTCAGCCCCCTGAACATGTTCAGGCTGCTGCTGTCCCTCTGGATGGGATCTGGGCCACAGGTGCAGATTGTGTGTTCAGACCTGAACATGAAGACCAGGTCTCAGATGCTGTGAACAGACTGCTGTCGCTCTGCTCTGTTAGCTTTGGGTGCAGCAGCGGAGTGCAGTGTGACAGACAGACAGACAGACAGACATGTGTGGTGTGTGTGATTAAGGCTGATGGAAACATTGTGGTACCTGCTGCTTCTTCTTCTTCTACTGGAGACAAACATTCCTGTCCTGCTGCCTCACAGCTGCAGACCTCCACCACAAAGAGTCCAAACAACCTCCAGACTCCCGTTCAGGTGCCAGAGACTTTAAACAGTTGCATGTTGTGGTGATGATGAGGAGGTTAAATAATCTGCATTTCTCTCTCTGCATACGTGGGAGCATCAGTAAAATGTAAACACAGAATATAACCGTGATGAGTTCACTGACGTCTGTGTTTAAAGTGTGATGTTGAATGTAGCTCAGTGACTCAGCTGTCTGACTGAGTCTCTCCAGTCTGATCATCTGCATTAAAGGCAACACCAGCAGAGTCACGGAGCAGGTTTATCCTGATGGTGAAGACCCACAGAAGTCAAGTCAACTTTATTTATACAGCCCAATATCACAAATCACAATCTGCCTCAGGGGCCTTCACAGTCTGTACAGACCCCCTCTGTCCTCTGACCCTCGATTCGGATCAGGAAAAACTCCGGACGGACAGAAAACATGGCCTCCACAGCGCTTCCTGCTGGTTATGGTGGTCATACCAATGCTCACAGGCCGTCTGTCGTCATTCTACGTCTTTATCCAACAATCTATGGGACTTTGTGTTTGAATCTGTGATCTTGGAGCCAAAAGGACAAACAAAAACCAGATCCCAGAAACTACAAGAAAGACCTTTCATCCACGGCTTGTTCTACCTCCGCTTCACTGCTTCTTCGTCACTTGTTGGTAAACCTCTGCAGAGCTCTCAGGGGAAGTCTGCCCTCGTTTCTAAATGTTTCATACTCTTCTGGTGTGTCGCGGGTCGCCTGCTGCCCCGCAGGGCTCTTTAGAGGTCATTCTTCACTGATATGTTGACAGGCTTAATCAGCCAAACTCCTCTGTGTCCTTTCACAGCAGCACAAAGACAGAACTTCATACTGTAAAGACTGGAGCTTCATATTCAGCCCAACTGACTTTAGGTTTCCACAGATCGAGGACTGTGGAGTTGTGTTCACTTCACAGCAGGACAGCAGGAATGATCACAGTAACTCCTCCAGTGAGTGTGGAGGTCTTCAGATCAGAATTCAGGGCAGTAGAAACCATCAGACACTCAAATATTTTCCAACTTCTCACAGAGTCTGAACCTAAACAGCAGCTGATCCACAGACGAGTCAGAACACAGAACAGTAAACCCGGAGACCTTGGCAGCGTTTGGTCTCTACAGATGTTCCTCACCTGCCTCCACTGACGTGGACCGGGTTCTGTTCCAGTTTGAGCACCTAATTCTGAACCGTTCGGAGCATTTCGACCAAAAATAAACTGGTTCGGGACCCGAAAAGTTGGTTCCCAGCTGGAACCAAAAACAGCAGGTTTTCCTCAACCTGAACTGCGAACCGTGACATCATCAGTGGGCGTGTTCTATTGTACAGGTTGGAGAGAGAGGATGGAGAAGGCAGCACTGGTCTCTGGTTACTATGGTAACAGTCTTCTACGCCTTCTGATCATTAATAGTCCAAAAACAAACCCGACAACAATCCGCCATCTTGCTCCTGCTGTTTACTTCCGTTGGGCCACGCCCTCCGCTGATGTGATCCTTGATCACAATGGTTCTGCTCAAAACTGGTGGAAACGTGGGCCGGTTCTCTAGAGAGCACCAAGGTTCAAGAATCCTGAACGGAACTGGGTCACGAACCAGAGCTGATCTGGTGGAAAGACGGCATATGTGGTCGTTCAAGCTAACAGGAGCTAGCTAACAATGCTAACACGGCTTGGCAGCCTTGTTGGTTCATTTTCTTATTTTTCACAATTTATTACTGATGTGATAATGTCTTTTTTATTAACTGAATACTGAGCAGGTTTTATTTAGTGGACTGTGCCGTCTGTCAGACCTGAATCTGATCCACCTCCTCTCTCTTTGTGTCTCGTCCTCAGAGAGATGATTTCATCTCACAGAGTCTTTTGTTTCTTCAGCTCTTTGACCTCAGCCCACATATTCTCTCTGTGGGGGGGGGCTGAATATTTTCCATCTATATTCAGTTTTATGCTGACGACACCCACATAGTCTCACAGTGACGCTCCCAGCTGGAGGTCTGGCAGAACCTGGGTGCTCTGCCGTGTGCTGACTTCGGTCAACAGGTTTTCTGGTTCCTTTAACACCATGAAAATGAGAAACCAGGTCTCTGTAATCAGAGTAGGGGATTAGAGAAACCTGATTTCCCCCAAGTACATTTGTTCTCTCTTGTTTTTACATGTGAGCAAAATCAAATCCTTCAGACAGGGAAAATATCTCTGACAGCAAAGAGCATCAGGAGAGATGCTTCCCTGTTTTCATAATCATTAAAGTCAGACTGAAACTATTGCTGGTGCTCCTTTTATTAAAGACGTTTCGGTCCTCAGACCTTCACCAGCTGTTTGTTTGAACGAACGTTGTTAATCAAGCAAACTGACGTTCAGATGTTTCGTTTCCTTCAGGAACACGTCTCACACCTGTTAAATAAAGCTGCTGTCAGCGCCGACAGACTTTGAGTTAAAGCTCAGAAACAAAGTGAAGCGTCCTGCAGCTGGCAGGTTCAGGAACTTTCCATGTTGGTGTTTGTTTATAGTCTCTTCAGCTCGTGAATGCAGCACTGTGTTACAGCCAGCTTTGATCAGCGGGGGGGGGGGGCAGTCAAACAGCGTCAGCATCAAAATATACTTACAGTTCGAGAAGTAAAAGTACTCATTATGCAGAATAATTGATATTAAATTATTGGACTGAATGACTTTATATATATATAGATTAAATCTTAATCTATGATTTTACATCATCATTTATTTGTTGAAGTTCTTCTGATCTGCAGATCACAGATCAAGTCTTTGTTGTTGGGGGTCAGAAATAGATCTTAATCTGTATCACTGATCTGGTTTCAAACAGAAAGCAGCTGCTGCAGGAGACACGGCTGAGAGCAAATCTGTTAAAACCATCAAATCTCTGCTGGAGTCTGGTTTGAACTGAAAGACACGCTGAACTCAGAGACTCTGTCGTCCTGGACGGAGACTCTGTTCCGTCTCATCACTGTTTGATCCTTCAGGAGGACAGGAGACGCTCACCTGGACAGGTACCACAACGGACCAACATGTTATCGTTCTTCGTCCCTCTCGTCCTCCTGTTTGGTCCACGTCTGCCACAGACAAATACAGACCAGGATCACCACCAGAGACTCCTCCAGCTGTGGTCCAGCAGTCTGTCCCTACAACGTGTCTTCTCTGTCCTCGTCTGTCTCAGTGTTTGTTCAGATCTCCATCTTTGTCCTCTCTCAAAATATGTCAACTTACTGTCTGTGCATTCAAGGTGTGGTGCGTGTGCGCGTACATGCGCGCACATGTGTTTGCGTGTGCGCGTGTTTTACTTCATGCTGTATTTCCAGCAGCTCTGTGTGAGAAGAGATTCAAATAATAAAAAGGTCTGAACCTTCTGTTAGCTGCCACTTCTTGCTTCTTCTATGTTTTACTGAACTGGAGGAGGATCAGGTCTTCTGGTGTCTGATGTCTGCTCACTGAATCGGGGTTTCACAGTTTGAAGTAGTTTATTAATGGATCACTAAGATTCACGAAACCTGAGAAGTTTCACGGTGTGAAGTGATCTATTGGGAGATTGCTAAGATTCACGAAGCCTGGCAGAATTCAAACGTGTGAGGTAGCCTCAAAGACGCACGCCGTTACAGGATGGTCCTTACTCATATTCCACTGCAAAAATCTGAACATTTAAGAATTACTAACAAAAGAAAAATCATAAAGAACTGATAAAATTGGGAATATTATTAATCTACGAGTCTAATGACTGATTTCTCTAATGCAATTTTATTTCCTTTGTTGCATTGGCCACTACATCTTTTTACTGCACTGTAACTGTATTTTATTTGATTTTATGTATTTTATTTGATTTTATTTATCTTTGATTTTATTTTTTCTTAATTTATGTTATCTGATTTTTTTCCTTCCGTTTTTCTTTGCCCATGTAAAGCACCTTGAATTGCCTCTGTGTTTGAAATGTGCAATATAAATAAAGCTGTCTTGCCTTGCCTTGTGACGACCAAGCGAGGGGTGAAATAGCGCCCTCCTCCAACACATTCAAACTACTCTGAACACAAACAGCCTGCTGCACACTATCAGTCTACATATCCAGCAATGAATCAACACTCTGG